>CM053026.1:131359406-131637390 GCA_028564925.1 Lithobates sylvaticus | reverse complement strand
GAAAAAAGTAAGTGCTTTAAACTCTACAGTGATAAAAAAGAAAGAAAGAAAGACGGCCATGTGTCTAGTTTTCATCACATAATAACTACTAATCTCAGTTTGATGACTGCAATAATGGGAAAAGGGAAAAAAAGGGCATAAAGGTCCATGCATATGACTCTACCAATGTTCCACTTCACCGTGCTGATTCCCCTTTAATCCTCCTTAGGTAGTAGACCCTGGGTGTATCTTGCACCTCCACCATTTAGCAGCTCACCTTCAACCTTGACCAATATACAATAGGTCTAATGTGCAACTGTCTCTTTAAGGGATGTTAATGGTTGGATCCCTGGAAGTGCACTTTTCCTCCAGACTTAATTCTCACTATGCACAGACAGTTCACCGATGAATACTCAGAGATAAAACATGTACACCCAGGGCCGGCTCTGCCTAGGGTACATTGCTGCCTAGAGGGTGCAGCCACAGCTGCTGACTTCCCTACTAGCCTGGCTGGGAACACAAGAGGCTGAAGACCACCATCCTACTCAGGGCTAGGGTGCCGACTGACTCTCTGCTGCAAAAATCCTGAGAAAGCAACAGCCATGGAGGACATCTATGGAGGAGGTTAGCAGCAGTTCAGCCTGTGAGGAGGGTGACACCGAGCTGGCCCTCGAGAGTCGGAGGACAGCTGGGGCGGCGGAGGAGGTGGGCACCATGTCTCAGGATGGAGGAGAAGTTCTGCTTTTTCTCCGGGGAGTCTGCTCTGACAATCAGCTACCAGCTGTAGGCACCCACACCCTAGGCAAGACTACCACCCCCCTCCCCACGCTGCCTGGGTGTCGGAGGACAGCAGGGGCGGCGGAGAACGCGGGCACCATGTCTCGGGATGGAGGAGAAGATCTACTGCCCTAGTAAATCCAGTCTGACAATGAGCACCCGGCCGTAGGCACCCATGCCCTAGACAAGACTACCACCCCCGTGTGTTAGTCTTGCCTAGGGCGTGCAATAGTCAAGCACCGGCCCTGTGTACACTATCATAATGCTTTCCATTAAAAACACTACATTTATTAAAATATAGTATATAAAACCACTCACATTAGAAAGTCCACTGTTAACTGTTGCACTACAGGTAAACATCATGTACAATGATGTCAATCCCCTGTGGAAGGTTTCTGTATAGGAGGCTGCGACTTGTGGGCATATGTCAGTTCACTATCCCCTTAAGATCACGGACTACCGCTTGATGTGTCAGGCATCTCCCAAGCTAACCTTGGACAAACACAATACCATTGTCTTTTCCTTTTACCTTATAATTGCTTTATTGTTATTATCAATACATGAAAAGTATTACTTAAAGTTTAAGTTTTGAAAAAAAAACTGTTCCATTGAATAAAATATCGTTTACAAATGTATACATATAAGAATCTTTAAATCCATCATCTAATATTTAGATTTTGCTACTTTTCTAGTGATTTTTAGTGTGACCAACTAGGAATGCAGACTGATATTAAGCACACAGCACATTTTATCCACTATAAAGAGCTGATATGGATTTCCCCTTAAAAACTATACCAGGCTTTTATGATTGAATACAAGTCTTCCACTGATTGGTTGAGCATTTTTTCCGGGAAAAGGACAGGACAGGAAGTCCCTGTAGTGCTGCCAGAACACTATATACAACGCTGTATACTTAATGTAGCTGATGCTACATACTATTTATACAGTGCTGATTGTGATGATATGTATTTGTGAAGGGAATAGTTTGTTTGGACCAGCTTGGTCCAAATGAACTATTTAATTTAAATGAAATCCAGAGATAGGCTTATTTTACACTGCAGTTTGGCCACGCAGTGCAGTGTAGCTGCAGTTTTTTTGTGGGTCATTCACCCATTCCCATAGACTTCTATTAGATTGTGCATTTTTGGTGAATTTTGTGACAGCGCACCAAAAGTCCTGCATTTTTGTTGCGCTTTCAGAAGACGCACCAAAAACTCCTGATCCAATAGATACAATAGAAGTCTATAGATTTAATAGGAGTCTGTGGGAAAGTGCAGGTAACGCACACAAAACCCATGGGTACATTGTAATGCACTTACGCTGTGGTTTGGCCATTTAGCAGTGTGAAAGCACTGTTGGGCTTAAGTATCCTTAAGCCCCATACACACGGTCAGATTTTCCCATGGATTCTGTCCTATCGGACAATGTTGTCGTAAAATCCGACCGTGTGTAGGCACCATCGGACAGTGTACGTCGGATTGTCCGACGGACAAAGTCCTATCTCCTGCTGGATAGATTTTTCGACAACAAAGTCCGATCACACCAAATCCGATCGTGTGTATCGAATTCCGACGGACAAAGTGCTACGCATGCTCAGATCACATTACAAGACCA
This sequence comes from Lithobates sylvaticus, assembly GCA_028564925.1. Classification (NCBI taxonomy): domain Eukaryota; kingdom Metazoa; phylum Chordata; class Amphibia; order Anura; family Ranidae; genus Lithobates; species Lithobates sylvaticus. The sequence goes on along the minus strand of CM053026.1, from coordinate 131,635,020 downwards.
AAGCTATTGGCTACTAGCCTCTACGTAGTCCCGTCGTAGGCAACAAACGTCACCACGTTCAGAATGATCGGATTTTTCGACAACTTTGTCCGACCGTGTGTACGCAACACCAACATCGGACAAAGTACGACGGACATGATCCGACGGACCTGGTCCTCGGATAATCCACGCGTGTGTATGGGGCTTTAGTCTCTTGCTAGCAAGTCTTTCCAGCCATGAGTTAATCCATACTCTTTACTGGAGTAAAACTGGTATATTCTAACGCTTAACACAGGGCTGTTATATTGTATGTGGAAAAAAAAGAAAATTACATAAAAATGCTCCTAAAAATCAGAAAAAAAAATTGAAAAAAATAATAATTTTTTTACTTACCAGAAATGGCTGTTGCTAGGCAGATCGTACTAATCTGCCACTTCCTACTCCGCAGTGATCTTCATTTTTCTCCTCCTTGCGTTGTCTTCTAGGGAATGGGGCGCGCTGTGTTCTGGGAACTGTGTGTGTCCCAGAACACAGCCGGCCATTCACAAAGCGCCTCACAACTCGCACATGTGCCGTAGGAAACAGGCAGTGAAGCCGTAAGGCTCCACTGCCTGTTTCCCATAGTTTGAATGGCGGCGCCGGGACCCGATCCGATGGACGGATCAGCCTCGGGCGGCCGACATCGCGGGTACCCTGGACAGGTAAGTGTGCTTATTAAAAGTCACTAGCTACAGTGTTTGTAGCTGCTGACTTTTAATTATTATTTTTTTTTTTCAGCTGGACCTCCTCTTTAAGAAACCCTGTAGTAGGGCTTTTGTATGTTACCAAGTACATGTATAGTTAAAAGGCTTAACCCTAGCTTGAACATTTGCATATTTCTATAATGTTACACCTTTGGTGCAGCATTGATTTCAAGGGTACAACAAGGTCGGACCAAAACATAATATAGAAAAAGAAAAATGATTAAACACCAACCTTGCATATACAACTTTCTATTGATGGTACTATTACAAGAGTCTCAGTAAGGCCCACGGGTCACCTGAGCTTAGCGGGAAAAATTGATCTATATACTTTTATTTCCCAGGTTAATTTCTCCTGAATCTAGATATGTTTACATGTGTTCACATGAATTTACATGTGTTAACATATATTTAGAAAGGTTTAGTGCCAGAAAACCAGGCAAAATGATCCTGGAATGCAGAAATGTATTGTTTGTATAAATGCAGCTATACTGAATTTAGCTAGATGCTGCTGAACGTCTAGATTTGAAATCAGTCATTACAAGCATTACATGCTTCCAGATGAATTTTAGAACCAATGTGTGAACTCTTATGCCGCGTTCACATGATCGGAATTTCGGCCAGCAAAAGACTGATGAGAGCTTTTGGTCGGAAAATGCAACCATGTGTATGCTCCATCGGACTTTTGCTTGCCGAATTCCCACCAGCAAGATTGAGAGCAGGTTCTCAATTTTTCGGTTAGAAAAAGTTTTGATTGGAAATTGCGATCGTCTGTACCAATTCCGACACGCAAAATTCCTACGCATGCTCGGAAACAATTTGACGCATGCTCGGAAGCATTTTCTCGGCTCGTCGTAGTGTTGTACATCACTGTGTTCTTGGTGGTCGAAAGTTCAGCGAACATTTATGTGACCGTGTGTATGCAAGCCAAGCTTGAGCGGAATTCCGTAGGAAAAAACATCCAAGATTTTTCCACGGAAAATCCGCTCGTGTGTATGGGGCATAAGGCTCCAATCACACAGGCATTTGTCCACGTTGAGTTTATATTATATCTATTACATTTCAGGTCAGTGGCAAGACCTTAACCTTGTAGCTCTCCTACAACTTTTATCTATTTGCCCCAACAATATATCCACTGGAGCATTTGCATTTTACAGGTGAGTATGTATACATTTTTTATTTCACACACTTATCCGTTAAAAAGAATTGCATTTTTTTAATGCAGTTATTTAAGTATTGAAAATGATCCACTGCCACTGAATGTTATTTAAAAAAAAATGCATTGGTACATGCCCTCCATGACAGTGCACATTGCATTTTTTAACAAAAGCTTTCAAATTGGGCACTTTGTACAGGGTTTGTAGTTTATTTAATGTGTTCTGCACTAGTATCTGAATTGTCTGTGAGACAGACTATTATTTTACTTAGTTACATAGTTGGTAAGGTTGAATAAAGATGCTAGTCCATCCAGTTCAACCTGTGTGGGTGTACGTGTGTATGTATTTATGTCTCTGCCAAATATGTTATAAAATGTTTTTCTTCAAGCAGCAAACATTTAAAGGGCAGATCCATCTAGAGCTGAAATTGTATTTATTCCCAGTGTTTACATAGCATTTGATTGCTCTGTAGTATTTTACATTTTTCTTACAATCACAAATTAGGGTGTAACAAAAAATCAATGATATCTGAAATAAAAATGGTGCGCTGTTCCAAAACAAGACACAGACCCTTGCCTGTCACATAGGCTATATGGGCTTATGGAGAAGAACATTTTATATATTCATCATATAGGGGGTTATTTACGAAAGGCAAATCCACTTTGCACTACAAGTGCAAACTACAAGTGCAAAGTGCACTTGAAATTGCACTGAAAGTGCAGTCGCTGTAAATCTGAGGGGTAGATCTGAAATGAGGGGAAACTCTGCTGATTTTATCATCCAATCATGTGCAAGGTAAAATACTGTTTTTTATTTTCCTTGCATGTCCCCCTCAGATTTCCAGCGACTGCACTTCCAAGTGCACTTTCAGTGTAATTTCAAGTGCACTTTGCACTTGTAGTTTGCACTTATAGTGCAAAGTGGATTTGCCTTTCGTAAATAACCCCCATAGTGTCATACATACATTTATCTGCAAAATAACATATAGTGCTTAACATAGCAAATTACAATCCTAATAAATCTTCAAAAAACAACATGCTCCTTTTTTGAGAAAAAAAAATTTTCTATGGTGCAAGTTGAAAGATATGTAAAAAAGTTCAACATACAAATTCATATCAAACGATACAATTTAGAAAAAATGGTGATCCATCCCTGTAGTAACAGCTGTTTGTCAGAGAACAATCACCAGACACCTCTGTGTGAAATGCATGCTCACCTTAGGTTTAAACCCATTACAGGTTTTGCTTCGCCTTTTCATATGTTAAAGAGCTGGTCTAGCTCCAATCAAAAATATGCCCCTCTTGTGGTGGATGAGTTCCGCTGGAGGATGGATGCTTGGAATATAAAGGAATTATATACAAAGGAGCAATGGTCATGGGACTTTACATGAGGCATACCACTTAAAAAAATTACGATACATAAAATACATATAGTTATAAAATGTATTATAATCAAAATTGAACATTGCATGATTAAAAATACACAATGCAATTTTTAGGTATTAAAGCCATTAAACGGCCATAAAAACAAGCTGACATATCCAGGTAAGCATTATTGGTGAAAAAAATTAGTATTGTACTAATACATGATGGTATATGCATAAACAAAAACATGATGGCTTTAACTTGTAAGGACCAAGCAGTCTTGACATGCTAAAAACTCTACGCGTTTCGTGGATCCTGTCCACTCATCAGGAGTATGGTATAGGAATTAACTATAAAGGCAGGTAAGAAAAAAATATATAGAATGGTACATAGTAAAAAGTAAATGATTTCCTATAAAAGGAAAACAAAAAAATTATCTTAACTTCTTGCCGACCGCCCACTGTCAATTGACGGCGGAGCGGTTCGGCTGTTGTGGCGGGCCGCCGTCACATGACGGCGCTAACATTTTGGCCACTAGGGGGCGCGCACGCACCGTGGGAGGCGCGCGTGCGTGCCCGCCGCGTCGCTGGGGACCCGATGCGCGGGCCCTGCTGCCGCGATGTCCGCCGGGCACACGCGATTGCCCAGTAACTGAGCAGGACGTGGATCTGTGTATGTAAACACACAGATCCACGTCCTGTCACTGGAGAGGAGACCGATGGTGTGTCCCTTGTACATAGGGACACCGATCGTCCCCTCCCCCAGTCAGTCCCCTCCCCCCACAGTTAGAATCACTAACATAGGGAACATATTAACCCCTGCAGCGCCCCTAGTGTTTACCCCTTCCCTGCCAGTCACATTTATACAGTAATCAATGCATTTTTTATAGCACTGATCGCTGTGTAAATGTGAAAGGTCCCAAAAATGTGTCAAAAGTGTCCGATATGTCCGCCGCAATGTTGCAGTCATGATAAAAATCGCAGATCACCGCCATTACTAGTAAAAAAAAAAAATAATAATAAAAAAGTCATAAATCTATCCCCTATTTTGTAGACGCTATAACTTTTGCGCAAACCAATCAATATACGCTTATTTCGATTTTTTTACCAAAAATATGTAGAAGAGTACGTATCGGCCAAAACTGAGGAAAAAATGTGTTTAAAAAAAAATAAAAAATTGGATATTTATTATAATAAAAAGTAAAAAATATTATGTTTTTTTAAACTTGTCCCTCTTCTTTTGTTTATAGCGCAAGAGATAAAAACCGCAGAGGTGATCAAATACCACCAAAATAAAGCTCTATCTGTGGGGAAAAAATTATAAAAATGTTATTTGGGTACAGTGTTGCATGACCGCGCAATTGTCATTCAAAATGCGACAGCGCTGAAAGCTGAAAAATGGCTTGGTCAGGAAGGAGGTGTTCGTGCCTGGTCGGCAAGTGGTTAAAGGGGCAAAAAGTCTGATACTTACAAGTCAGCATTAGAAAATGGCCCATCTTCTAAAACGATGAATGATGGTGTCAGGTACAGTGTCTGACCCAGGGCAGAGGCAGGAAACACCCATCAAAACCAGGGGAAAATAAAGGAACAGGCCAGATTACCAAGGTGTAGTCCAAGGAAAATATGGGGGACGCATCTGGCACACTAATCTGAAAAAATATAGAATTGTATAAGGATGTATATAGGTGCGTGTGTAAGTCTTTTTAAATAAGGAAAAGTATGTTGGTGTGTGAGAGCTGTGTCCAAACTACCCAGAAAAACATGAAAGTGGAGAAACAAAGGGAAAAAAAAGGAAAAGAGAAGAAAAAAGTGGGAAAGATGAACACACCACCAAGGTACACATGTTGGGGGAAAGCCGTGGAATATAATAATCAAAAATAGTGTGAATCAGTAGGGTCACAGACACACCAATGCGCTCCAGTGAAAAGGATAGTTCCATGGAGTGGACTGAGATTTCTGTGCCTCTCTGGTGAAGGGAGATTGTCTACTAACCAGCCTGGGCTTTAATTCCCGAGATACAGGGCAGGTCCCTGCCAGCGATATGATAGATGCCAATGAGACGGAGGGGAGGAAAGGACAGTCAATCCCCCACCTGGTGCATGCACCGGAGGTGGATCCAAGCAAACCCACCCCTCGGCGCTAGATGGACAGAGACCATCCTCACATTGTGGCCTTGCATGACGCCACGAGCGGGGCATGTGCACATAACGCTGATGCACAGAATGCCACTCCCCACCCTAAGGACATGGATGAAGGGGGGGTAATGCCGACATCACAACCCCGGGAGCAGACTACGGCACAGCAACCCCCCTGTAATATAAAGGAACAGGCTACTAGCATAGTATGCCTTTATAATGATATCTTTTATTATGGTTAAAAACACTTACATGTAATCCGCTTGCCAGTAGGGATGGGCCCGGTGCTCGATTCGAACCCACGTTTGAATTGAGCACCGGGCGTTCGCTCGCTCGGCGAGCCCAGAACTATTTGGGCCGTTCGCATCACATTCGTGTGATGCGAGCGGCCCCGCAATGCATTGCGGCCGGCGCGGCCGGCGCAGTGCATTGCTGGCTGATGATTGGCCAAGCATGCACTGTGACCCCGCATGCTTGGCCAATCACAGCGCCGGAAACTCGGAGAGCAATAATTGGCTACAGGCAGGACGCCTGTAGCCAATTAAAGCTCAGGGGCTTTAGTACACGCCCCACCATTTAAAAGGCCGCCACGCCGTCGGCCCCGGTCACATGTGTTCCGGCTTTAGGAGAGAGCAGTCTGCTGATTCTGTCTTTGCTTGATTGCTATTTCTTTGCTAAACCATTGGCTATTTCTTTGCTAAACCATTGCTACCTGAGTCATTCATCATTAGTGATCGTTCATTGCTGCTGATTGCACAGTTAGTGTGTTATTAGCTGCTGCTGGGGATTAGTCTGGTGCGTGCTTACTGTTAGTACAGTATTGCAATAGCACCAACCGCAGTGCTGTTAGCACAGCATTGCACCCCAACAGCACCCATAGGACTTCTAGTGTGTTAGTGGCAGCAAACAGAGCTCCTATATTTTCTTCTCCGCAGCACACATAGGACTTCTAGTGTATTAGTGGCAGCAGCACCCATAGGACCTCTAGTGTGTTAGTGGCAGCACACAGAGCTCCTATATTTTCTTCTCAGCAGCACCCATAGGACTTCTAGTGTGTTAGTGGCATCACACAGAGCTCCTATATTTTCTTCTCAGCAGCACCCATAGGACTTCTAGTGTGTTAGTGGCATCACACAGAGCTCCTATATTTTCTTCTCAGCAGCACCCATAGGACTTCTAGTGTGTTAGTGGCATCACACAGCTCCTATATTTTCTTCTCAGCAGCACCCATAGGACTTCTAGTGTGTTAGTGGCATCACACAGAGCTCCTATATTTTCTTCTCAGCAGCACACATAGGACTACTAGTGTATTAGTGTCAGAGCTCCTATATTTTCTTCTCAGCAGCACCCATAGGACTTCTAGTGTGTTAGTCTCAGCACACAGAGCACCCATAGGACTTCTTGTGTGAGTGGCAGCACACATAGCTCCTACCTATTCTTGTCAGCAGCACCCATAGGACTTCTAGTGTGTTAGTGGCAGCACACAGAGCTCCTATATTTTTTCTTCTCAGCAGCACCCATAGGACTTCTAGTGTGTTAGTGGCATCACACAGAGCTCCTATATTTTCTTCTCAGCAGCACCCATAGGACTTCTAGTGTGTTAGTGGCATCACACAGAGCTCCTATATTTTCTTCTCAGCAGCACCCATAGGACTTCTAGTGTGTTAGTGGCATCACACAGAGCTCCTATATTTTCTTCTCAGCAGCACACATAGGACTACTAGTGTGTTAGTGTCAGAGCTCCTATATTTTCTTCTCAGCAGCACCCATAGGACTTCTAGTGTGTTAGTGGCAGCACACAGAGCTCCTATATTTTCTTCTCAGCAGCACCCATAGGACTTCTAGTGTGTTAGTGGCAGCACACAGAGCTCCTATATTTTCTTGACAGCAGCACACATATTACCTATTGTGTCAGCAGCACCCATAGGACTTCTAGTGTGTTAGTGGCATCACACAGAGCTCCCATATTTTCTTCTCAGCAGCACCCATAGGACTTCTAGTGTATTAGTGGCAGCACACAGAGCTCCTATATTTTCTTCTCAGCAGCACACATAGGACTTCTAGTGTGTTAGTGGCATCACACAGAGCTCCTATATTTTCTTCTCAGCAGCACACATATTTTACCTATATTTTCTTGTCAGCAGCACCCATAGGACTTCTAGTGTGTTAGTGGCAGCACACAGAGCTCCTATATTTTCTTCTCAGCAGCACACATATTTTACCTATTGTGTCAGCAGCACCCATAGGACTTCTAGTGTGTTAGTGGCATCACACAGAGCTCCTATATTTTCTTCTCAGCAGCACACATATAGGACCTATTGTGTCAGCAGCACCCATAGGACTTCCAGTGTGTTAGTGGCAGCACACAGAGCTCCTATATTTTCTTGACAGCAGCACACATATACTACCTATTGTGTCAGCAGCACCCATAGGACTTCTAGTGTGTTAGTGGCAGCACACAGAGCTCCTATATTTTCTTCTCAGCAGCACCCATAGGACTTCTAGTGTGTTAGTGGCAGCACACAGAGCTCCTATATTTTCTTCTCAGCAGCACCCATAGGACTTCTAGTGTGTTAGTGGCAGCACACAGAGCTCCTATATTTTCTTGACAGCAGCACACATATTTTACCTATTGTGTCAGCAGCACCCATAGGACTTCTAGTGTGTTAGTGGCAGCACACAGAGCTCCTATATTTTCTTGACAGCAGCACACATATTTTACCTATTGTGTCAGCAGCACCCATAGGACTTCTAGTGTGTTAGTGGCAGCACACAGAGCTCCTATATTTTCTTCTCAGCAGCACACATATACTACCTATTGTATCAGCAGCACCCATAGGACTTCTAGTGTGTTAGTGGCAGCACACAGAGCTCCTATATTTTCTTCTCAGCAGCACACATATACTACCTATTGTGTCAGCAGCACCCATAGGACTTCTAGTGTGTTAGTGGCAGCACACAGAGCTCCTATATTTTCTTGACAGCAGCACACATATAGTACCTATACTGTCTTTGTGTCAGCAGCACCCATAGGACTTATAGTGTGTTTGTGGCAGCACACATAGCTCCTATATTTTCTTGTCAGCAGCACACATAGTACCTATAGTGTGTTAGTGTCAGCACCCATAGGACCTACAGTGTGTTGTGCGCACACATAGGAGCTCTATTTTTTATACTATATACACTACCGACTACAATGGCTGGAAGACTGCCAAGGAGAGGCAGAGCGTGCCGGGGCAAGAACACAGGGCAGGCAGGCTCTGTTTCTAGAGACAACAGTGCTGGCCGTGGACGTGGTCGTGCATCGTCATCAGCACGTGGCCATGGGACACGCTTGTCTTTGTTTTCGGCAGCTGGACATGTGGAGCCGCATCATGCCGAAAGCTTGGTAGAATGGATGACCAAGCCCTCCTCATCCTCCTCATCCTCTCTCACCCAGGCTGAGGGTACTGGCAGAGCAGCTGCCAACGCATACTCAATGGCATCATCAGCCACCCCTTCCCTAGACCCACCATGTCCTCCTGAGGAGTCCCCCGAACTGTTTGAGCACAGTGTTGGGTACATGCTCCAGGAGGATGCCCAACGATTCGAAGGCTCGGATGATGATACCCAGCTTGAGGAAGGCAGTAGTGTGCGCGCAGAGAGAGGGGATGCTGAAGGACAGCAATCTGGCATTCCTTTTCCACCAGCTGCAGCTTACTGCCAGGTTTTCTCTAGTGGTGAAGAGGGAGGGGATGATGAGGTCACTGACTCCATGTGGGTGCCTGAAGGGAGAGAGGAGGAGGAGGAGGAGGAGGATTCGGCGTCACATGTCCAACGAGGCAGGATGCCCCCTGGAGGCCAGCTAGAGGCCAGCACAGCAACTGTACCACACCGCAGAGCTCTGCCTCTACAGGGCGCTGCCTCTGCACGTTATCACAAAAGTTCTTTGGTGTGGGCCTTTTTTGAGACGAGTGCATCAGATCGCACCACTGCTATTTGCAATATTTGTCTCAAGCGTATCTCGCGTGGCCAAAACATCAGCCGCTTGGGCACCACAAGCATGAGCAGACATATGTCGACCTGTCATGCAGCTCATTGGCAAACACACATAAAAGACCCACACCAAAGAACAAAGCGGACCTCTCCTTGCTCCTCATCAGCTGGGATCTCCATCCCCACTATATCTTCAGTCCTCTTTGAAAGCTGCTCTGAGAGGACTGAAGGTGTAGAATTAGGTGTGTCACAACCAAGTACTTGCAGTACACCGACGTCCGATTGTAGCAGGCAAATTTCCCTGCCACAGCTGCTGGACCGTCGAAAGAAGTATACTCCCAGCCATCCACATGCCCAGCGGTTGAATGCTAGCTTGGCTAAATTGCTAGCACTTCAACTGCTGCCTTTTCAGTTGGTAGACTCGGCCCCCTTCCGTGAGTTTGTTCAATGTGCGGTTCCTCAGTGGCAGGTTCCCAAACGCCACTTTTTCTCACGGAAGGCGATTCCGTCTCTCTACCGGCACGTGGAAGGCAATGTCCATGCCTCGCTGGACAGGGCGGTCAGCGGTAAGGTGCATATTACCGCTGACTCATGGTCCAGCAGGCATGGACAGGGACGTTATCTTTCTTTCACGGCCCATTGGGTCACTCTATTGGCAGCTGGGAGGGATGCAGGACAAGGTGCAGTAGTGTTGGAGGTTGTTCCGCCACCACGCCTCCAAAATGCTACTACTGGTTGTGACACACCTCTCTCCTCCACCCCCTCCTCTTCTTCTTCCTCCAGTGCTCTGTCCTCGGAACCAGCGGTGCTCCGTAGGCGTACAAGGGGCTACGCGAGTACGCAGGCAAAAAGATTCCATGCCGTGCTTGCGCTGGTGTGTTTGGGGGACAGGAGCCACACTGGGGCAGAGGTTCTGGCAGCTCTGCAGGGGCAGGCCGAGAGGTGGTTGACGCCACGCCAGCTTAAGCCAGGAATGGTCGTTTCTGACAATGGCACCAACCTCCTCTCCGCCCTGCGACAGGGGCAGCTCACCCATGTGCCCTGTATGGCTCACGTCCTCAACCTGGTGGTGCAGCGGTTCTTGGGCAGGTACCCAGGCTTACAGGATGTCCTGAGGCAGGCCAGGAAAGTCTGTGTGCATTTCTGCCGATCTTATAATGCCAGTGCTCGGCTGACTGAGCTGCAAAAGGAGCTGAACCTGCCCAAGAACCGCCTAATATGTGACATGCCCACCAGGTGGAACTCAACGTTGGCCATGCTGCAGCGATTGCACACGCAGCAGAGGGCCATCAATGAGTACCTTTGCGACTACGGCACCAGGACAGGGTCAGGGGAGCTTGGCTTTTTTCCCCACGCCAGTGGAGCATGATCAGGGATGCATGCACTGTCCTCTCACCATTTGAGGAGGCCACGAGGATGGTGAGTAGTGACAGTGCATGCATCAGTGACACTGTACCTCTTGTCCACCTTTTGGAGCATACGCTGCGTGGGATAATGGACAGGGCACTTGAGGCAGAACAGAGGCAAGAAGAGGAGGACTTCCTTGCCTCTCAAGGCCCCCTTTATCCAGACAGTGTTCCTTCTGTCCCACCCATCACACAGGAAGAGGAGGAGGAGGAGGAGGAGGAGGATTGTGTGAGCATGGAGGTGGAGCCTGGCACTCAGCATCAGCAGCAGCAGTCTTTTAGGGATGATGTACAGTCCCAACAAACCAGTGGACTTGTACGTGGCTGGGAGGAGGTGGCTGGCGATCATGTCATCCTCAGTGACCCAGAAGACTCCGGACCGAATGCCTCAGCTAACCTACGTAGCATGGCCTCCCTGATCCTGCAAAGCCTGCGGAAGGATCCTCGTGTTCTTCGGATCAAGGAGAGGGACCATTACTGGCTGGCCACTCTCCTTGATCCACGGTACAAGGGTAAGGTTGCGGACCTTATCTTGCCGTCGGAGAGGGAGCAGAGGATGAGACATCTCAGGGAGGCCTTGCAGAAAGGTCTTTGCAACGCGTTCCCAGAAACTGGGAGGTTTCAAACTCCTGGTCCTGGACGACGAGTTGCTGAGGCTTCGGTCAGTAGCAGAAGGAGCGGTGGGGAAGGTGGACGTCTGACCGATGCGTTCAGACAAATTTTTAGTCCGCAGCCCCAAGGTATGATCAGTTCCAGCAACCATCGCCAGCGTCTGATATACATGGTGCAGGAATACCTAGGGGCAAGGTCAGTCTTGGACACCTTTCCCACCGAAAAACCTCTGGCTTACTGGGTCCTGAGGATGGATCACTGGCCAGAGCTTGCACAGTATGCAATTGAGCTACTGGCCTGTCCTGCATCCAGCGTTCTTTCCGAACGCACATTCAGTGCTGCTGGAGGATTTGTCACCGATCATAGGGTGCGCCTGTCCACCGACTCGGTTGATGGACTGAACTTCATAAAAATGAATCAGTCTTGGATCACCACCAGCTACCAGGCACCTGAAGCGGATATAACTGAATAATTTATAATGTCACATCCCTTCAAGACTGCCTATGCTGATGCTGAGTGACTGTCCTGTTATGTTCACTGACTATCCTCTTCCTCCTCCTCAATGATCCATGCCACCACACCAGTGCCTAAGGCACAATTTTTCAGCCCCTGTATAACAGGGGCGTGTACTTACAATTTTTTTTAAAAAAATGCTTCGCAACAGGTGTGACTGCTGTGCTCCAAGTACAGTATCTGTGAGGGGTTGCAGTGTTGTGGCACCAGCACCAGTGCCCAAGGCACAATTTTTCAGCCCCTGTTGGGGCGTGTAATTTCAATTTTTAGGCAATGCTTTGCAACAGGTCTCATTGCTGTGCTCAGAGTACAGTATCTGTGAGGGGTTGCAGTGTTGTGGCACCAGCACCAATGCCTAAGGCACAATTTTTCAGCCCCTGTATAACAGGGGCGTGTAATTACAATTTTTTAAAAAGATGCTTCGCAACAGGTGTGACTGCTGTGCTCCAAGTACAGTATCTGTGAGGGGTTGCAGTGTTGTGGCACCAGCACCAGTGCCTAAGGCACAATTTTTCAGCCCCTGTTGGGGCGTGTAATTACAATTTTTAGGCAATGCTTTGCAACAGGTCTCATTGCTGTGCTCAGAGTACAGTATCTGTGAGGGGTTGCAGTGTTGTGGCACCAGCACCAATGCCTAAGGCACAATTTTTCAGCCCCTGTATAACAGGGGCGTGTAATTACAATTTTTTTAAAAAGATGCTTCGCAACAGGTGTGACTGCTGTGCTCCAAGTACAGTATCTGTGAGGGGTTGCAGTGTTGTGGCACCAGCACCAGTGCCTAAGGCACAATTTTTCAGCCCCTGTTGGGGCGTGTAATTACAATTTTTAGGCAATGCTTTGCAACAGGTCTCATTGCTGTGCTAAGAGTACAGTATCTGTGAGGGGTTGCAGTGTTGTGGCACCAGCACCAATGCCTAAGGCACAATTTTTCAGCCCCTGTTTAACAGGGGCGTGTAATTACAAATCTTGATCTAATAGTTCACAGCAGGGCCCATTCCTGCGCCCACCAAGAGTAACTATGAGGGCCTACAGTCTTGTGGCAACACCGTCCACCACCACCACCAAAGGCCCAATTTTTCTGCCCTGTTCAACAGGTGCATGCAATTACAAATCTTGATCTAATAACTCACAGCAGGGCCCATTCCTGCACCCACCAAGAGTAACTGTGAGGGCTTACAGTCTTGTGGCAACACCGTCCACCACCACCACACCACCACCAAAGGCCCAATTTTTCTGCCCTGTTCAACAGGTGCATGCAATTACAAATCTTGATCTAATAACTCACAGCAGGGCCCATTCCTGCACCCACCAAGAGTAACTGTGAGGGCTTACAGTCTTGTGGCAACACCGTCCACCACCACCACCACCACCAAAGGCCCAATTTTTCTGCCCGGTTCAACAGGTGCATGCAAGTACAAATATTGATCTATTAACTCACAGCAGGGCCCATTCCTGTGCCCACCAGTCTTGTGGCTACACCAACATCTAATAGGGCAAATTTCTGCAGAGAATATACGGCAGGCCCCTACTTTCAAACATCCAACTTACAAACGACTCCTACTTGCAAACGGAAAGAGAAAACAGGAAGTGAGAGGAAATCTACCCCTAGGAAGGGAAATTCTATCCTGTTAGATTTAATTTGGGAAAAAGGTATCTCCTCTCTACTGATGCTTTATCACCAATCCTTGTTTCAATTAAAACCCCACTTTTCCAAAAACATTTGTCATTGGGACGGAAAGTGAGGTGAAATGTTCTGAACAGATGTGCAAAGACAGCAAATGTTACAGGGGTGATAACAAAAAGCTTAAAAATAGATTTTTTTGGGATGGAGCTACACTTCATAATGTACCTGTTCAGATTCTACTTAAGAACAAACCTACAGTCCGTGTCTTGTTTGCACCACCTATATACTGCTGTTCAGAGTATATAGGGTTGTAGGTATAGGGTTTTATTTTGGGTGCGGGGTCCCCCTTAATATCCATACAAGACCCAAAGGGGCTGGGGGGGGGGGGGGGGTGATGGGGTAGCCATGCCATTTTTCTCAAGGATTTTCAGCCATATGGCGGCCAGGACAAGACATGACATTAAAGCCGCAAGTGGTTTTAAATGGCTTCTTTTTTTCCTTTACAAATGTCATTTTGTGCAGGGACAGTTCTAAACACGGGAAACACATGCCACTTCACAGGCATACTTTAGACACCCCCCAGGTACCATATTTAAAGGAAAATTTCACTTTTTTTTTCACTTTATGCATCATTAAAATGACTGCTCCCGAAAAAACGTTAGTTTTTAAAAGTTCTTTTTGCATTGATATATGTCCCCTGGGGCAGGACCAGGGTCCCCAAACCTGTTTTATGACATTAACATGCATATTGGCCGTTGTAATTAGCAATTTTGATTTCGAACGTTCGCGTCCATTATAACGAATAGGGTTCGAAAATTTGCGCGAACTTTCGGTCCGTTCGAAGGTTCTGGTGCGAACCGACCCGGGGGTGTTCGGCTCATCCCAGTGTTTATATAGCATTAAATTGTTCTGTAGTATTTTATATTTTACTTCGTTTTCACACCAGTACGCCGCCAGAGGAGCTTACAATCTACTGTCTCTTAGACAGTTCTGTTTGGTTGTAATCAAAATTTGCAATGCTCATTACAATGACAAATTAGGGTGTAACATTGAATCAATAATTCCCCCAAATAATTAAAAAAAAGTACAAACCATATGCAAGAATGACAGCCTTGTTAGGATTTTGTGAGAGAGGGCAGACATACAGTAAACTATAGAGGAGAAATGTCAACAACTGAGTCTCTGAAATTGACATGCTGGCAGGTTATTTAATCTACCAATGTCAACTGTAACTTGTAACTCATCGTATATTTATCATGCAAACAAAAACTACAAAATACATCTAATCGAAGGGCTGCATCCAACATAAGGGCACATAAACATGATGCATTGAAGCTGGGTGGCTATATAAAAAGTGCCACCCTTACATGTGACTCACAGTTCAGCCTTGTGCATTGACAGTGACATGGACATGACATTACCAAGGCAAAGCAATATTTAGCCCTTTATATAGTCTGATGAATCAGGTCTTTTACACTGAAGCACAGAGGCAGCATTAAAGCTTAGACATTCCTTTGTTCTTGTTTGCAGCAAAAGCTACAGAAAGTAACACTCACGAGCACTGCCCCTGGTTTCTGATGAATCCCCTTGCAATGTACATGCTCTGTAAACCAAATGGATTCTTTGTGCTTAGTATACAAATATGCTTTTAGTCAGTGACCAACATGTAGCAGTTGATGTACACTTTAAAGGAAAAATATACTACATGCCAATTTAGTTAACAAGTAAGAACACCACATCCATTTAAGAACATCCATTTAAACTGGCAAGTGTTAAAGGGGACCTGTATTTAGGTAAAGGCAGAGACTGCCATGTCTGAAAAAAATATTTTCTTGGCTGTTTCTGGCTTCAGTACTTTCTGAGTCACTGATATAAATCTAACAAGGTCAGCTATGAGTAAGCACTGAAATACAGTGTGAAACGCGTCATCTCTGTACCCCCCCCTTTCTTGTCGAGTTTTTGGATTGAAGTGATTCTGGCTTTTAAATAAACCTTTTTGAATTTTAATTTTCCCGGTGTGCGGCTGTCCGGAGTTCTTCCTGATTTTAAATCTAACAAGGTGACTAGGAGTGAATTCAGAGTTCCTAATCTGCATTAGTGTTTTCAGGAGGAAAGCCCTATACTGCCTCAGTACAGGTTTCCTTTAAAGTCCAACTCCACCCAAAACAATAAACCCCCTGCTTGAAGACCCCCCACAACCACTGGCCAGGGTTGTGGGAAAGAGGCCCTTGTCTTCCTCAACATGGGGACAAGGTGCTTTGGGGGGAGTCCCCCTACCCCAAAGCACCCTCCCCATGTTGAGGGCATGTGACCTGGTATGTTCAGGAGGGGGGTGCTTGCTCGTTCCCCCTTTCCTGGCCTGCCAGGCTGCATGCTTAGATAAGGGTCTGGGATGTATTTTTTTTAATTTTGGTGTGAAGTTTCTCCCCAAATCCATACAAGACCTAAGGGCCTGGTATAGATTAGGGGGGGACCCACGCCATTTTTTATTTTTGGTTTGGGGTTCCCCTTAAAATCCATACCAGACCCAAAAGGGCCTGGTATGGATTGGGAACCCTCACACTGTTTTTTTCTCATCTTTTCTATTGCCGGCAATTGTGTAGTTTAAATTCAGCTGTCAGTGGTTTCCCAATGACAGCTGATGAGTCATCCGTTGTTAAGGACGCGTCAACCGGCTTCCCGGCCTGCTCCTTAACAACCTTGTTAAGGATGCTGGCGACCCAAAACACTTGTAAACACTCCTAAACATTGCAAAAATGCTGGCAAATAATGCTAAATATTAGCGTTTTTTATCCAGTCTTTTTTTCAGCAGTTTTTGAGCATCTAGAACCTAACTCTTTCTTAGCTCAATATGTCCATAAAGATCAATCAGGCTTCATAAGAGGTTGCCAAAGCTTGACTAATTCTGTAGAACCTTAGCACTAATCTCAGCTGTCCAAAACCAATTGAATTCCCCAACGCACAGAGAAGTTATGCTACTATTATTAGATTTACATAAGCCATTACATAGCCTTTCTTGGGATTATCTTTTTCGTGTTTTAGAAACGCTAGGGATCGGTGCTTATTTTTTTCACCTTTTTATAAGCTTTTTACCAATCATGTATACTTTATAATGTCAAAAGTATTGGGAGGCTTGCCTTTGCACTCACATGAACTTTAATGGCATCCCAGTCTTAGTCCGTAGGGTTCAATATTGAGTTGTCCCAACCTTTGCAGCTATAACAGCTTCAACTCTTCTGAGAAGGCTGTCCACAAGATTTCAGAGTGTGTCTATGGGAATGTTTGACCATTCTTCAAGAATGTGCATTTGTGAGGTCAGGCACTGATGTTGGATGAGAAGGCCTGGTTCGCAGTATCCACTTTAATCCATTCCAAATGTGTTCTATCGGATTGAGGTCAGGACTCTGTGCAGGCCAGTCAAGTTTCTCCTCCCCAAACACGCTCATCCATGTGCTTATGAACCTTGCTTTGTGCACTGGTGTGCAGTCATGTTGGAATAGGAAGGGGCCATCCCCAAACTGTTCTCACAAAGTTGGGTGAATGAAATTGTCCAAAATATCTTGGTATGCTAACTCCTTAAGAGTTACATTCACTGGAACTAAGGGGCCAAGCCCAACACCTGAAAAACAACCCTACAACATAATCTCTCCTCCAAAATCATTAGGATGAATTAGAGCAGAGACTGTGAGCCAGGCCTTCTCGTTCAACATCAGTGCCTGACCTCACAAATGCGCTTCTGGAAGAATGGTCAAACATTCCCATAGACACATTCCTAAACCTTGTGGACAGCCTTCCCAGAAGAATTGAAGCTGTTATAGCTGCAAAGGGTGGGCCAACTCAATATTGGACCCTACAGACTAAGACTGGGATGCCATTAAAGTTTATGTGCGTGTAAAGGCAGGTGTCTTTTGTCTTTTGGAAATATAGTGTAGCTTAGATTTCGATTAAACGTTTTAAATCCTCCTTAATTCCTATTCAAAGAGGCACCTGACAAGGTTACCCCTTGTCTCTGTTATTATTTGCGTTAGCCTTGGAACCCCTGCCTATTGCGATTCAGTCTAACCCTGACATTAGAAGTATCACCTGTGTCCAGCACAAACATAAATGAGCAATGTTCACGGATGATGTCCTTCTGTATATCCGCTCCCCATACGACAAGACCTTCCCTGTTAACCCTACTACAAAAGGTCTCAAAGCATTCAGGTCTGCCAATAGCTGCCCATTGTACTTATAATGGTTAAATATAATATGTTTTTTTATTTTTACTTATTAGACCCTTTAGGGTTGTATAATGTTGTTTTCTTCTTCTGTGGAAAATCGAATAAACAGATTGAAATATAAAGTCCATTTAACTGTTTTATTCATCTCTAGGTGGTTCTGACTGAGGCCAGAACATACCATTTGCATCGGCGTGTAGTTCAAAATTTAATAATTTTCATCTCTCTGCAACTAATATTTTGGATTATATTAGAGATAACACATATTCGGATTCAAGAAAAATGACCAATGATTGCGGACAATTTGGAGTCTCAGTGTGTAAAGACCTTGACTTCCCTGCTGTTTTGCAATCTCAAGGTCTGTAGGATTCTTTTGATGATTTGTGAGGTGATAGTTTGATTAACTTTATTTATAGCAACTTAGCCTACAGTTCCTGACAGAGGTTCATTAGCAGTCAAGTCTATAAACTTATATAAAGTTTCTAAACTAATCTAAACCAGTTGTCCACTTGGATAAATTAATCTGTACTATCTTACTTCTTTTTATTAACTTAATGTTACAAGGATACGAGAAGAGAAATCTTTCAGTGGGGACACCTGTTTTGGTGTTTTGGTGACAACTATATATATGAGAATTTATACTCACCTTTAAAAAATATTCTTTTGAATTCAGTGGAGCCCTTTCTTAGCGCAACAATATGTTGCATTTAATTTGTTGTATGCTAAAGCTTTGTGTATGTTTTCTCTAGGTTACCATTAAAATAAATGTAGGAAGACCTTCAAGTTAACCTCAGAGCACATCTTCACAGTTTCACAGTTTCAAGTGCACTTAGTCTCAACAAGAACGTAGAAGTCATTTAATGCATTGCAAGCTGTGGCAGTATGCAAAAGAAATAAGTTTTATATTACTGAATATTATGTAAGTTGATAGAACTACTTTTTGGCTGTTAAACATGTTCACAGTAAGTACACTGACCACAGTGTTCAGTGAAGCATATAAGCCACAGCTTGTTCAGCATCCCTCTGAAGTATTTTTTTTCCAGCTCAATGCAGCATAATCTATACTGAATTGGGCATGATTTAGCTTTTTAAAACATATCTTAAAATAGGAGCCTTCACCAAGTATGGTTAAGGTTGAGTGAAAGCCCTTCAAAAAATGACATGAATAAAATCCATCTGCTGTAGATCACTCTGCAGCACGATCACATCATTAAGAAATAAACTTGGCCAATGCAGAATACCCCTCAATACTCAGCCCTGTATCCAGATTTGTCAAACCCACTTATAAGCAATGTCATTATGTTTGCTGTTAAATGGAAACTGAAACAGATGTCTTTGGTTTATGGCTCTGAAGGCCGTACATATGAGCTCCTAAATCTCAACTTCAGATTAGCCCCCCCCCCCCCCATTCTAAAACTCCCCCAAGTCGTTTTTTTTTTTTTTTTTTTTTTAAATATATTGCTGTATACAAACTTTTCTCAGGGGTCTTATGGCCAGCTACACATCAAATGGGGACCTCTTCCTTGGCTGTTCTTAACACTGCAGGAAACCAGGCTCACATTATGGAGTCAGTGCTATTCTCTGCCACGTTGTACTATGAACTCAAGCTAAATGATGGTGCACCCCAGGCAGTGTAACCATGATGACCTAGACACACAGAAGGGGTGAGTTATTATAGATAGATAGATAGATAGATAGATAGATAGATAGATAGATAGATAGATAGATAGATAGATATATTTTTTTTTAAAGTTAAGTGAGCAAAGGGACTATTTTTCACTGTAGTTGGGTTGGTCACCTCAATAGGAAGGCAATTATCTTTGGGAAAGGGGGGTGGTGGGATTGATTAACTGATTGTCAAAAGAACCTCTCACATTTCCCTGATTAGATAGATAAGCAAAAAATTAACACAAAAACCTTTTGCTATGGAAAAAAAGGCACATTTATAATGTGGCAGTATTACTGTGGCTGCCTGCCAGTAAACCTGAGTGTTTATATGCTATGTCCATAGTGCTTCTCTGCACACTCTATGTATACGTGTGTTATTCGTTATTTAATAGGGATCCTAATCTGAACCCACTAGGAAGCTGTCACTGTACTGGGCCAATTATCTGAGGTCAACGCATTCCTTGACTTACAGCTGCACCCATATGTGACACTTACACTCATCCCTACCATTTTCCATCTTGTTTGTGAGTTATACTCTACTGATTAACCACTTCGCATCCGGCCGTAGCCGAATGACGGCCACAGCGCGGATGCCAAATCCCGGGAGGCCGTCATATGACGGCCTCCCCTTTCCTCGCTCCCCGAGCGCGCTCACGAGCGCGCATCGGGGAAATTCTGTGTGGGCCGTGTCCCTTGGACACAGCCAATCACAGATCGCTGTAAACGGCCAATCACAGCGGCCGTTTACAGCGCGATCCCCCCGGCCAATGAGCGATGTTCTCAAATGTAAACATATGAGATCATCTCTCATTGCCTGCTCTCTCTCCTCACACAGAGACAGCGTGTGAGGAGAGAGAGGATCTGTGAAAAGTAAGAATCACCACCCAGTACAGTGCCCCAGTATTACAGTGCCCCACCAGTGCCCACCAGTGCCCACCAGTGCCCCACCAGTGCCGATCAGTGCCCCCCCAGTGCCGCTCAGTGCCCCACCAGTGCCGATCATCAGTGCCCCACCAGTGCCGATCAGTGCCCCACCAGTGCCGAACAGAGCCCCTCCAGTGCCGATCAGTGCCCCACCAGTGCCGATCAGTGCCCCACCAGTGCCGATCAGTGCCCCACCAGTGCCGATCAGTGCCCCCCAGTGCCGATCAGTGCCCCACCAGTGCCGATCAGTGCCCCACCAGTGCCGATCAGTGCCCCACCAGTGCCGATCAGTGCCACATCAGTGCCGATCAGTGCCCAGTGCCGATCAGTGCCCCACCAGTGCCGATCAGTGCCCACCTGTGCCGATCAGTGCCCACCTGTGCCGATCAGTGCCCCACCTGTGCCGATCAGTGCCCACCTTTGCCGATCAGTGCCCACCTGTGCCGATCAGTGCCCACCTGTGCCGATCAGTGCCCACCTGTGCCGATCAGTGCCCACCTGTGCCGATCAGTGCCCACCTTTGCCGATCAGTGCCCACCTTTGCCGATCAGTGCCCACCTTTGCCGATCAGTGCCCACCTTTGCCGATCAGTGCCCACCTTTGCCGATCAGTGCCCACCTGTGCCGATCAGTGCCCACCTGTGCCGATCAGTGCCCACCTGTGCCGATCAGTGCCCACCTGTGCCGATCAGTGCCCACCTGTGCCATCAGTGTCCATCTGCACATCTTCACAATCAGTACCCGACTGTGCCACCTCATCAGTACCCGCCTGTGCCACCTCATCAGTGCCCGCCTGTGCCACCTCATCAGTGCCCGCCTGTGACGCCTCATCAGTGCCCGCCTGTGACGCCTCATCAGTGCCCGCCTGTGACGCCTCATCAGTGTCCGCCTGTGACGCCTCATCAGTGTCCGCCTGTGACGCCTCATCAGTGTCCGCCTGTGACGCCTCATCAGTGTGCATTTGTTCCACTTCATTAGTGCACATCTGTGCCACCTCAGTGCCCATCTGTGCCACCTCAGTAACCCATCTGTGCCACCTCAGTAACCCATCTGTGCCACCTCAGTAACCCATCTGTGCCACTTCAATAACCCATCTGTGCCACCTCAGTGTCCATCAGTGCAGGCTTAGTCGCACCAGCAACCAGCAGCATGTCCAAAAGGGTCTATTCCGCAGAGGAGGCGTTCCAAATCCTTTCCCAGGCCGACGAGAGCAACGGGGAGCTCTCTTCAGATTCCTCTTCATACATCGATTCTGAGACTGACATAACTTACGAGCCAGTCCTCAGTAGCGAAACATCGAGTGACTCGGAGGAGGAAGAGATTCGGCCGGCCAAACGAAGGCGTTCTGAGGAAGCAGTGCCATCCACCAGCACCGCAGTGCCATCCACCAGCACCGCAGTGCCATCTGCCAGTGCCATCCACCAGCACCGCAGTGCCATCTACCAGCACCGCAGTGCCATCTACCAGCACCGCAGTGCAGTGCCATCTACCAGCACTGCAGTACCTAGGCAAGAAAGGCCAAGGACCCATGCCAGCCTTCCCTATGCCCTTCAAAACCCCTTGTGGCTTCCTCCTAATTCAGGAGAAGCCAACATTCCCCCTTTCACTGCCCAGCCAGGAGTCCAGGTGGACACACAGAATTTTACCCCAATAGATTTTTTTAATTTAATTTCTACGGAGGACATGTTAGGATCAATTGTGGCCCAGTGCAATCTTTATGCCCAGCAATTTATTTTTCAAAACCCAACCTCATATTATGCCCGTCCCTATGAATGGAGAGACCTAACGGTGGAGGAGTTCAAGGTTTTTTTAGGCCTCACATTCAACATGGGACTCACCAAAAAAAAAACACCTTGATGTCCTATTGGTCAACCCAGCCCCTCCAACACATGCCAGTCTTCTCCAAGGTTATGTCCCGAAACAGGTACCTCATGATACAGAGGTTCCTTCATTTTAACGACAATTCCCAGTGCCCTCCCCGAAATGACCCAAATTATGACAGGCTTTTCAAAATTCGCCCACTTTTAAATTATTTTTCCCAAGTATTTCCCCAGCTCTTTACCCCGGACCAACACATATGTGTGGATGAGTCCCTTATTAAATTTAGTGGCAGGCTCAAAATAAAACAATTCATTCCCCACAAAAGGGCCCGCTATGGGGTGAAGGTGTACAAATTGTGCGACCGAGTCACAGGGTACATGTATGCCTTCAAAGTCTACGAAGGGAAGGACACCCAGCTGCAGCCCCCTAATTGCCCGGACTACTTGGGATCAAGCGGAAAAATTGTTTGGGACCTCATATATCCCCTACTGGAAAAAGGCTACAATTTATATGTAGATAACTTCTACACATCCCAGCCCCTGTTCCACAACCTCCACCGGATGAAGACACCAGCATGTGGCACCGTTAAAAGAAACCGGAAGGGCTTTCCTCAAAGTCTCGTGCATCAAAAATTGAAAAAAGGAGAAACGGCAAGCCTGAGAAACAAAGAGATTTTGGCAGTGAAGTGGAGGGACAAAAGGGATGTCTACATGCTGTCTTCAATCCACAATAACACCTTTGTAGAAATCCCCAGAAGAAATGGCCCCATAAACAAACCCAAATGTATTTACGATTACAATTTGTATATGGGGGGAGTCGACTTCAACGACCAAATGATGGAACCATATCTTGCTACACGACGGACATACCATTGGTACAAGAAAGTTGCAATATATTTTTTTCAATTGGCAATATATAATTCGTATGTCATTTACCGGAACTCCACCCAAAACCCCAAACCCTTCCTTGGCTACCAGGAGGAAGTTTTCACTATCCTTGTATTCCCGAGCGGCCCACCAGAAAATATGCAATCCGATGTTGTTAGTCGACTCTCCCACTGCCACTTTCCTGATAAAATCCCTCCCAAACCAACAGGCCAACGCCGTCAAAAAAAATGTAAGGTGTGTACCGAAGCAGGAATCAGAAGAGACACATCCTATCATTGTGCAGATTGTCCTTCCCAACCAGGCCTCTGCATAGGTGACTGTTTTCGCCGTTACCATACTTCAATAAATTATTAGTGAAGTATGGTAAACGTAATCTTCAGTTCCTGCCCTACACACCTTCACACTCCTTATGCCACTGCCTGCTCTGTAACTGATCCTGGCTTGTTATACGACCACGCTTCTGCCTAACGATTCTGTACCTACCTCTGCCTGATCTGGAACTGACCCTGGCTTGTTATACGACCATGCTTCTGCCTAACGATTCTGTACCTACCTCTGCCTGATCTGGAACTGACCCTGGCTTGTTATACGACCATGATTCTGCCTGATCTGGAACTGAACTGACCCTGGCTTGTTATACGACCATGCTTCTGCCTAACGATTCTGTAAATACCTTTGCCTGATCTGGAACTGACCTTGGACTGTTTGACCATGATATTTGCCTGCCTCTTGGACTGATCTTGTACCCTGCTACTGGACTAGTGGGATTCAACACAGGGGTCTCACATATGTGAGGGGCTCCAGAAATGTTTTTCTGGATGAAGAAAACTATTTTTTGGTTTTCTCAATCCTAGATTAAGGTCTGGAGGCTCGGAGGCTTCAAAGAGATTTGGGTGGGAGAAGCCTCTACCCCTGTCCCCATTCTGTCCTGAACGAGGCCCTACTTCTGCCTGCTGCCTGTAGGACTTTCTGCCGTCATGCCTCTGCCTGTCGCACTGACCACACCACATGTCCTGCCTACTACCAGGACCAATATTTTTGGCACTGCTGACAATATCTCTGCCTGCACTGACCCTGGACTTTATATGGACAGTATCCCTGCCTGGACAATTGTGTTCACCGTTGCTGACCAAGTCCCTGCCTGCTGCCTGGACCAGTGCTATCCTCCTGTGTACAACTGCGCTACTACAACCACAGGTAAGCTTTTGTTTACGCTTTGCTCAGCATAATGTATTTTGGGGTGTAATTCTTGGTATGTGCATGCTATGTGTCCCTGGAATACCTGATGGTGTTCCTTGCATTTTGGATCTCTGTATGTGGCCAGACTGTGTAGAAGTCTCATACGCATGGTATCGCTATACTCAGGAGGAGTAGCAGAATGTATTTTGGGGTGTCATTTGTGCTATCTAATAGCTACCTGTTGGAAATATCTTCTAAACGGACAACTTTGTGTAAAAAAAATGCGTTTTCATTTTTTTTCCACATTTTCCAAAAACTTCTGGAAAAAAATGAACCATTCAAAAGACTCATTATGCCTCATAGATTATACGTTGGGGTGTTAGCTTTCCAAAATGGGGTCATTTTGTGGGCGTTTCCATTGTCCTGGTGCTCCAGGGCCTTCAAAAGTGTAATAGGTGGTTGAGAAATGTGATGTGTAATTTATGCTCCTAGAACACCTGATGGTGCTCCCTGTATGTTGGGCCACTGTATGTGGCCAGGCAGTAAAAAAGTCCCACACATGTGGTATCGCTATACTCAGGAGGAGTAGCAGAATGTATTTTGGGGTGTCATTTGTGCTATCTAAATGCTACGTGTTGGAAATATCTTATAAACGGACAACTTTGTGTAAAAAAAATGCGTTTTCATTTTTTTTCCACATTTTCCAAAAACTTCTGGAAAAAAATGAACCATTCAAAAGACTCATTATGCCTCATAGATTATACGTTGGGGTGTTAGCTTTCCAAAATGGGGTCATTTTGTGGGCGTTTCCATTGTCCTGGTGCTCCAGGGCCTTCAAAAGTGTAATAGGTGGTTGAGAAATGTGATGTGTAATTTATGCTCCTAGAACACCTGATGGTGCTCCCTGCATGTTGGGCCACTGTATGTGGCCAGGCAGTAAAAAAGTCCCACACATGTGGTATCGCTATACTCAGGAGGAGTAGCAGAATGTATTTTGGGGTGTCATTTGTGCTATCTAAATGCTACGTGTTGGAAATATCTTATAAACGGACAACTTTGTGTAAAAAAAATGCGTTTTCATTTTTTTTTCCACATTTTCCAAAAACTTCTGGAAAAAAATGAACCATTCAAAAGACTAATTATGCCTCATAGATTATACGTTGGGGTGTTAGCTTTCCAAAATGGGGTCATTTTGTGGGCGTTTCCATTGTCCTGGTGCTCCAGGGCCTTCAAAAGTGTAATAGGTGGTTGAGAAATGTGATGTGTAATTTATGCTCCTAGAACACCTGATGGTGCTCCCTGCATGTTGGGCCACTGTATGTGGCCAGGCAGTAAAAAAGTCCCACACATGTGGTATCGCTATACTCAGGAGGAGTAGCAGAATGTATTTTGGGGTGTCATTTGTGCTATCTAAATGCTACGTGTTGGAAATATCTTATAAACGGACAACTTTGTGTAAAAAAAAAAATGCGTTTTCATTTTTTTTTTCCACATTTTCCAAAAACTTCTGGAAAAAAATGAACCATTCAAAAGACTCATTATGCCTCATAGATTATACGTTGGGGTGTTAGCTTTCCAAAATGGGGTCATTTTGTGGGCGTTTCCATTGTCCTGGTGCTCCAGGCCCTTCAAAAGTGTAATAGGTGGTTGAGAAATGTGATGTGTAATTTATGCTCCTAGAACACCTGATGGCGCTCCCTGCATGTTGGGCCACTGTATGTGGCCAGGCAGTGAAAAAGTCCCACACATGTGGTATCGCTATACTCAGGAGGGGTAGCAGAATGTATTTTGGGGTGTACATATGCTATGTGAGAGAAATAACCTATTACAATGAAAATTTTGTGGGAAAAAAAAAAAAAAAAAAAATATCTTAATTTTGCAAGGAATTGTGGGAAAAAATTACAACTTCAAATAACTCACCATGCCTCTTACTAAATACCTTGAAATGTCTACTTTCCAAAAAGGGGTCATTTGGGGGGTATTTGTACTTTCCTGGCTTGTTAGGGTCTCAAGAAATGAGATAGGCCTCAGTACATCAGATGTGATAAATTTTTTTTATGATTTGCACCACAGCTTGTAGACTCTAAAACTTTCACACAGACCAAATAATTTCCACAAATTTTTGGTTATTTTTACCAAAGATATGTAGCAGTATAAATTGTGGCCAAAATTTATGAAGAAAAATTAATAATTTGCTAAATTTTATCACAGAAACCAAGAAAAATTTGTTTTTTTTCAAAATTTTCGGTCTTTTTTCATTTATAGCGCAAAAAAATAAAAAACCCAGAGGTGATCAAATACCACCAAAAGAAAGCTCCATTTGTGGGAAAAAAAGGACAAAAAATTCATTTGGGTACAGTATTGCATGACTGAGTAATTGTCATTCAAAGTGTGAGAGCACCAAAAGCTGAAAATTGGTCTGGATGGGAGGGGGGTGGGTGTTGGTGCCTGGTAGGCAAGTGGTTAAATTTTTGTTGAAAGCAATATTTTACCATACCTTAATGCTTCATTTTGTCAATCCTGTTTTGACCTAAAGTGAAGCATAACATTGATAGAACAATGCATATTTAAGGCATATCTAAATCTAAAAGCAAAAATGAAATATATTGCAGCTTACTAGTCCTTAAAGTGGAATTAAAGCGGTTTTAAACCCAAAACAAAAAAAATTAATGTATTGCAACATACCAATAACTAGATGCTGTGTCTGAATTATTTTATATTTGGCTTTTTCCCCTCTGTTTTTTACCTGGTGATCTGGCCTGTAACACACCTCCAGTTTTAGATATAACGCTGGAGGAATGAGCAGGGGAGGCACAGCAAACAGCAGCATTGTCAATCTGGGGTAAGGGCAATGTTAAATGTATTAGCAGATTCAGAACCACTAACAAATTGAAGCCAAACTCCAGCTCACACTTTAAAAGTATTTTTTTTTTTTCCTTTTGTGATAAAGATTTAGCATGAACCTCTAAAAGCTGATCAGTTTAATCACCCCTTCCAGCCTTACATGGCTTGTCTCATCCACATGAATTGGTACATTCTGCTGCAGAGTTTGTGCTGTAAAAAACAACAGACTTGCTGAATGTATCACCAGAAAAAAATATAAGAAAGAAAGCCTAAAAAATATATATAAGAAAGTAAAAAAGCCATGACATGAACATGAATAATCAAAAGTGCTAATTTTAAACGCTTATATGCATGGTATTGTCATAAAAAGTGTTTGGGGACCTGGGTCCTACCCCAGGGGACATGTATCAATGCAAAAAAAAGTTTTAAAAACAAACGTTTTTTTGGGAGCAGTGATTTTAATAATGCTTAAAGTGAAACAATAAAAGTGTAATATTTCTTTAAATTTTGTACCCTTCAGGTCTGGTATGGATTTTAAGGGGGACCCCGCACCAAAATGTAAAAAAAAAATGGCGTGTGGTCCCCCCAAAAATCCATACCAGACCCTTATCCGAGCATGCAACCTGGCAGGCCACAGGAAAAGAGGGCTTCCCCTCCTGAACCGTACCAGGCCACATGCCCTCAACATTGGGAGGGTGCATTGAGGTAGACCCTCAAAGCACCTTGTCCCCATGTTGATGGGGAGAAGGGCCTCATCCCCACAACCCTTGGCCGATGGTTGTGGGGGTCTGTGGGCAGGGGGCTTATCGGAATCTGGAAGCCCCCTTTAACAAGGGGACCCCCAGATCCCACCCCCCTGTGTGAATTGGTAATGGGGTAAAAAATGTACCCCTACCATTTCACAAAAAAGTGACAAAAAGGTTAAAAAAAGAGACGTTTTTTGACAAGTCCTTTATTAAATTCTCCTTACTTCCGCTTCTTCTTTCATCTTCTTTCTTCTGGTCTTCCTTCCGTGTTCTTCTTGTTCCTCCAACTTTTTCTTCTCCATCTTCTTATTCATCTTCTTCTTCCTCTGCTCTTCTCGTCCCGCATCTTGCTCCGGCTTCTCCACTCCGTCCGCACGATCCAACTTTGTGGGAGTCTTCAGCTGTGTGACTCTTCGATTCTCCTGACACTTCTTAAATATCAGAGGGCGGGGCCACCCGGTGACCCCGCCCTCCTCTAATGCACGGGAACTTCCCTATGGCTTTCCCCGTGTTGTCAGAGGGGGGCCCCGCCCATTTACATAAATGGGTGACCCCGCCCCCCTCTGATGCACGGGGACTTCCCTATGGCTTTCCCTGTGATGTCAGTGAGGGGCGGGGTCACCCTGTTTACGTAAACGGGTGACCCCGCCCCCCTCTGACAACACGGGGAAATCCATAGGGAAATAGGGAGCAAGATGCGGGACGAGAAGAGCGGAGGAAGAAGAAGATGAAGAAGAAGATGGAGAAGAAGAAGTTGGAGGAACAAGAAGAACATGGAAGGAAGACCAGAAGAAAGAAGATAAAAGAAGAAGCGGAAGGAAGAAGAATTTAATAAAGTACTTGTCAAAAACCATCTCTTGTGTTTTTAACCTTTTTGTCACTTTTTTTTGTGAAATGGTAGGGGTACATTTGTACCCCATTACCAATTCACACAGGGGGGGCCAGGATCTTGTTACCTCAAAGCACCCTCCCAATGTTGAGGGCATGTGGTCTGGTATGGTTCAGAAGGGGGGGCGCTCTCTTGTCCCCCTCTTTTCCTGCGGCCTGACAGGTTGCATGCTCGGATAAGGGCCTGGTATAGAATTTAGGGGGACCCCCACGCATTTTTTTTTTTATTTTGGTTCGGGGTTCCCCTGTGGGGACATCCCCATGCCATTTTTATCAATGAACTGTGTGTATCGTCGGACCCGACAATTCATTGTAGCCGCAAGTAGTTTTAAATTACTTTTTTTCCTTTAGAAATGTAATTTTGCTGTCAGACTGTTCTAAACACGGGAAACATGCGCCCCTTTACAGGCATACTATGACACCCCCCCAGGTATGAAATTTAAAGGAATATTGCACTTTTGTGTATCGTGTTGATGGGGACAAGGGCCTCATACCCACAACCCTTCCTCTGTGGTTGTGGGGGTCTGCGGGCGGGGTGCTTATCAGAATCTGGAAGCCCCCTTTAATAAGGGGACCCCAGATCCCGGCCTCCCCCCTATGTGAAATGGTAACGGGTACAAATGTACCCCTACCATTTCACAAAAAAGTGTCAAAATGTTAAAAAAAAAACAAGACACAGCTTGGGACAAGTCCTTTATTAAAAAAAATAAATAAATAAATGTCCCATGATGTCCATTCATCTTCTTATATCGCTCCGCCGACGGACCGAAAAAGAAAAAAAATCTGCCACTGATCCGCCTCCATGGGAGGCTCCCGCAGTGTGACACTTTATCGCCTTTGACAGTTCTTATATAACTGAAGACGGGGCCACCCAGTGATGTACCTGGGTGACCCCACCCCCTCTGACGCCATGGGGAAGCCATGGGAAATTTTTTTTTGCATTGATACATGTCCCTTGGGGCAGGACCCAGGTCCCCAAACACTTTTTATGACAATAAATTGCATATAAGCCTTTAATTACAGCTCATCACATGGTAACCAGGAAGTGCCATTTATCTGCTTTTCCTCTACTCGTGCTGACAAGGTGCGGGTAGATGAGAGCCAATTGGCTGCTATTCTGACAGGGGGGGTCGGCGCTAGGGTTGCCACCTCATCCCTTTAAACCCAAACACATATTAATTACACAGGTTCTGTGGCTGATTAAGGTGGTAATTAAACTCACTTGGTGCCTTACATGCATTTAATTAGCTTCCAAACCTGTGTAATTCAAAGGTATTTGAGTTTAAAAGGATGAGGTGGCAACCCTAGTCTGCACTGATAATCAGTGCATTCATTATCAGTGCAGACCCGTCGAGGATGCCCACTAGAGCCCACCAGGGATGTGCACTAGAGCCCACCAGGGATGCCAATCAGTGCCAATAAGTGCCCATTAGGGATGCCAATCTGTGCCCAACAGTGATACCTGTCAATGCCTCCTAATCAGTGCTGCCTATCAGTGCGATTTATCAGTGCCACCCATCAATGCCACCTATCAGTGCCATCTATAAGTGCCCACCAGTGCCCCCTATCATGGCCACCTATCAGTGCCCATCAGTGCCACATATCAGTGCCCATCAGTGCTGCATATAAGTGCCTCATCATCAGTTCCCATCAGTGCCCCCTCATTAGTTCCCATCAGTGCCGCCTCATCAGTGCCTGTCAGTGCAGCCTTTATCAGTGCTCATCAGTGAAGGAGAATACGTACATATTTACAAAGTTGTATAACAGAAACAAAGAAAAAAATATTTATTTATTTTTTCAAAATTTTCTGTCTTTTCTTATTTGTAGTGCAAAAAATAAAAAACCCAGTGGTGATAATGTTTGGGTACAGTGTTGCATGACCGTGCAATTGTCATGAAAATTGGCCTGGGCAGGAATGGGGTGAAAGTGCCTTGTATTGAAGTGATTCAAATATTAAATAGGTTTATACCTACCTGCTCTGTGAAATTTTATTGAACAGAATGGCCCTGATCCTCCTATACTGGGGTCGCCCATTGGCGCTCTAGGTTCCTCCTCTTCTCTGTGTGCCACCATAGGAATCCACTGCCTATGGTAGCACATGTGTGGGCTAACTCCTGAGCCCTGCTGTGTGCGTCCATAGACACACACAGTGCAGCTCAGCTCTGGCTGTCTGCTCACAAGATTTGATTGACAGCAGCAGGAGCCAATGGCTCTGACTGCTTCTCTGTCCTTTTTGAGAGTGGAGAGAGGAGAGAGCTGCTGCAGACAAGCACAGCACTGGACCAAGTAAGGTCTCAGGGTTAAGTATTTAGAAGGTGAGGAGAAATGTTTTCCCTTTAGAACCACTTTAAGCTAAAACAGGTAAATGAACATTTGTATACCTATTGTATAGAATGTATAAACAACTGACTCCATCTTAAATTCCCCTCCATTTTACATAAAGTATAAATTAACTTCTAGTGTGTGTTATGCCCCGTACACACGAGCGGAAATTCCACCAGCAAAAGTCCCATGAGAGCTCTTGGTCCGAAAATGCGACCGTGTGTATGCTCCATCGGACTTTTGCTGGCGGAATTCCAGCCAGCAAAAGATTGATAGCATGTTCTCAATTTTTCGGTTGGAAAAATTTCCGATCGGAAATTCCAATCGTCTGTACCAATTCTGACGCGCAAAATTCCTACGCATGCTCAGAAACAATTTGACGCATTCTCGGAAGCATTGAACTTCATTTTCTCGGCTCGTCATAGTGTTGTACGTCACCACGTTCTTGGCGGTCGAAAGTTCAGCAAACTTTTGTGTGACCGTGTGTATGCAAGCCTTGAGCGGAATCTGGTCGGAAAAAACATCCAAGATTTTTCAGACAGAAATTCCGCTCATGTGTATGCGGCATAAGTTTTGCAATGGTCAGTTTGACTAGCAGTTTCCATAGTACCACACCCTATGAGATATTGTTGTTAAGCCGAATCTGTGTCAGCAAGTCATCAGCTACTTCTAGTCAAGCAGCATAACTTTTGATAAAAAAGTGTAAAGTTTGAATAACCTTTAGACATGTATTTTTACTGGTATATATACTACTGTTGTATTCAATAAAGACAGAGATTTTATGAACACACTCCAGCTTGTTTCCTGTGACTCATGTAGTCTCTCACGGATTCGAGGGTCCCGGTGGTCTGCCTGCATAAACCAGGGTGGTCATCAAGGTGTATAATTTCTTTCACATATGGGTGAAATCTATCTATCTATCTATCTATCTATCTATCTATCTATCTATCTATCTATCTATCTATCTATCTATCTATCTATCTATCTATCTATCTATCTATCTATCTATCTATCTATTTATCTATCGCTCTATCTGTACAATTTGCTTGTTTTACATGGTCCTTGGCTCTTTGACCAAAGCAATAGAAGAAAAATGTTTACCCTACATACAGATCCCTTTTTCTTAAGTAAGTTCTAGAATGCATTTTATGGGCCTAGGCTTTTCCAAAACTTTAGCAGCGTTATTTTTTCTTAAGTGAATTGTGGAGTTGATTGTCGTAATTACAAGGTAATTACACTTAAATGAACATATGTACCAGTACCATTAAGTTAGCAAATAGTTCTTTGATATTTCTTTCCTAGACGGGGATAGGAAGGATTTCATTGTGTTGTGTAAAATATTCTAAATGTAACTGTATACAATAATGACTGTGATGTCAGTGTAAAAAAAAAATGCATTTACAAATAAATTGTAAAACCTTCTCTGAGCTATAGACTGGAGGGCAGCACAATGACACTGTCACTAAAGAACATATGTGGATTTTGTGCTTTATTTCATAGCATGGTCCATAGACTTGTGTAGCCCAATAACTGTTTGCAAATGTGCATTATTTTGCTTGTGGTATTCTGCATGCTGAAGGCTCTTGATTTATACCAGGGTTGCTTTCCTGGAAGTGCTCATGTAATTAACATTTCATGTAATTTATACAGTGGTTTCTCACTGTATCTATCTATCTATCTATCTATCTATTTATCTATCTCTCTATCTATCTATCTATCTATCTATCTATCTATCTATCTATCTATCTATCTCTCTATTTGTACAATTTGCTTGTTTTACATGGTCCTTGGTTCTTTGACCAAAGCAATAGAAGAAAAATGTTTACCCTACATACAGATCCCTTTTTCTTAAGTAAGTTCTAGAATGCATTTTATGGGCCTAGGCTTTTCCAAAATTTTAGCAGCGTTATTTTTTCTTAAGTGAATTGTGGAGTTGATTATCGTAATTACAAGGTAATTACACTTAAATGAACATATGTACCAGTACCATTAAGTTAGCAAATAGTTCTTTGATATTTCTTTCCTAGACGGGGATAGGAAGGATTTCATTGTGTTGTGTTAAATATTCTAAATGTAACTGTATACAATAATGACTGTGATGTCAGTGTAAACAAAAATGCATTTACAAATAAATTGTAAAACCTTCTCTGAGCTGTAGACTGGAGGGCAGCACAATGACACTGTCACTAAAGAACATATGTGGATTTTGTGCTTTATTTCATAGCATGGTCCATAGACTTGTGTAGCCCAATAACTGTTTGCAAATGTGCATTAGTTTGCTTGTGGTATTCTGCATGCTGAAGGCTCTTGATTTATACCAGGGTTGCTTTCCTGGAAGTGCTCATGTAATTAACATTTCATGTAATTTATACAGTGGTTTCTCACTGAAAGATATGTTAACTGTTATAGCT
Organism: Lithobates sylvaticus; assembly: GCA_028564925.1. NCBI lineage: Eukaryota > Metazoa > Chordata > Amphibia > Anura > Ranidae > Lithobates > Lithobates sylvaticus. The sequence continues at coordinate 131,601,610 of CM053026.1, read as the reverse complement.
GTGTTCCAAGGGTATAATTCAGACCCTACTCGCACATAGTCATGAATGATGAGGACTGCTGTCCACTACGTAATAAATAAATCAATAGAAGAAACAAAAGTACACATGTATAGTACATCAACAGAAGCACTAAAATGTAGTTGTGTAGGTGAAGGAATAACAATCCTTGTGGTGCTGCTTCACTTTTTTTTATATATATAATCTTTATTTAGAACAAATTCAAATGTCACAACAAACATTTTTTGAGTTTCTAGACCAGCAGCTCTAGATTTTCAGTTAGGAGAAATAGAACACAATGCAACATAAAAGTTGAGCAATTATATGTTTAGCATGGCTCCGGAGTTCACCCCCTTGGAAACAAGGGGTGACGTCCACAATATTATCACAGACTAGCTGGAGTATATGTTCCCTATTGTAGAACACATCACTGGTCTTAGGCAAGCCCAATCCGATGAGAAAGCCCTTGACTATATCGTGGCTCCCAACAACACACATATCTGAGGAGGGGGGCTATGATCACCTCCAACTAACCCCTTGAGACACCAAGGGGAGGAAAGAAAAAACAGAGTCATCCCTCCACCAGGTGGTTTCTTTCATAGCAACAAAACAGTATTAATATTTGCCGGTTTAAAACATACATAATGAAACATATAAACCAAGGTCAGGATCATACCTGATGTCTCGCAAGTGAAGTCTTCGTCTGCGACTTGCCCGCCACCACCAAGTACAGTTGTAATCAGTTAAAGCAAGGGGAGCTAGTAATCTGTACCATATCCAACACTATGTATAAACCCCAGCTCACTACTCCTAGGGTTGAATACGCTGTCTAAGAGATGGCTCCGCCAGTTCTAGCAATGCCAGGTCCAAACTGGAGGATACATGGGCTGAATCACGAATATGTTCTACCCATGGTGCCAAAGTGCTGGTGAAACATTCCCGAGTACCTTTACAGGTGGCAAACCAGTCCTTAGCCTCCTTAATCTCATTTACCCCACGTACCCAATCCTCCCGACCAGGAACTTGTGCTCACTTCCAATAGATTGGTAGCAACCATTTGGCTGCATTTAACAGGTGGGCAGTATGCTCTTCATATACTGACTGGTAGAGGAGGGATGTGCAGGAGAAAATGGATTGGAGAGTAGAAAACTTCAAGCCCAGAATTTCTTTAATCTGAGCTCTAACGTCAGTCCAAAAGGGAACAATCATAGGGCACTCCCACCACAGATGTATGAGTGTACCGTAGCCTCCATAACCCCTCCAGCCTAACCCAGAGGTAGAAGGATATATTCTGGCCACTTCAGCAGGCACATGATAATAACGGGACAGAATCTTATAGTTAGTCTCCTACATCTTAGAATCAATATAGCTTGAGTGGGTGAGCTGATAAAGATGTGTCAACTGAGCAGTGGAAAACTCGGACCCCAGACAAACCCAGTCAACATACTAGACAGCATCTGCAGGTAAAAGAGTATCCTTGGGAGTACATTCCTTTTTATGATGTTTACCCTCCCCAGCCACGTGAAAGCAATCTTAGTCCATAACGATAGGTCTTGACATACTGCTGACAATAACAGGGGGTAGTTAGCCTTGTATAGAGTATCAAATAGGTCTGTAAACTGTATGCCTAAATACCTCAGGGAGGATTTGGTCCATGTAAAGGGGAGTGGAGCCTGAAGGCTGCTAGCTAGAGCAGGGAGTATGTGGATGGGTAGAATTTCAGATTTTGTGAAGTTAATTTTAAAGTTTGAAAGCAACCCAAAATGTTTAAGTTCTCGCATCAGGACTGGCAATGAGATCAGGGGGTTTGTGAGGTGGAAGAGCACTTTGTCAGCATAGGCTGAAAGTTTATGTTCCTTATTGCCTACCTTTAAGCCCTTGATATCCGGGTTAAATCACACCTTTCGCAACAAGGGTTCAAGAACCAATGCAAAAAAGGAGAGGTGAGAGGAGGCACCCCATGCCATTCCTGATTGAGAACCTGGAGGAGAAGAATCCATTACTTTAACCTGTGCACTAGTAGACCCTAGAAAAAAAGAAACAGAGAGAGAAAGAAAAGAAAAACTTTAAAAATCATCACAGATAATATATGCATCATAACTTGTCGGGATCGACTCAATCAATATTTAAGATATCTGCAGGTTAGGCCGAGGGAGCCACCCTAATAGGGAGGCATCCCTAAGCCCAAAGCCATGCTCCCAAAAGGGATCTGTACCCATATGGGTGCGGCCTACGTGGGGAATGTGAACCAACATGGGAAGTATGGGAGGGGGCTCATCCTGCGTACTCCGCAGCCGACATCTGTCAAAGAGTAAATTGGCAGGGGGAAGGAAGGGAACACAATAATAATGAAAAAAGGGGGGACACCAGGGGCTCCTTCGCTTAGCTGGCAGCCATGGTTGGGGAAGTTGGAGAGCTGGAAACTCTAACAATCCTCTCTAGTCTCGCAAATCCACCAGGTTTAGCTCAAGAGTGGACAATGTCAATGGGGAATGCCATCCTTAGTGCGTAGCATAGCTTGTCAACCATCTTTACCTGGCGGTAGAATGGAAAACTCCAGCGATAGGTGAGGCCTGCCTCCTGGATGGCAGCCAGCAAAGGTTGGACTGCCCTGCGCTGCATGATAGTAGGCCTGCATATGTCCTTGTAGAAATACAGGTGGGCCAAAGTAAGGTTTCTTACGCATTTACTGCATAATACGGTCCTTGAGAGTGTATTTGATTCCTATTACAGACAAAGATGGTATTGTGTTCACATATATATACACACATGATCATATATCCTTGGCTTCATCAGGAAAATTGGCATGATCGATTACATTTAAAACAGAAAGGACTTTTTAGTAGTATATTGATCCTTGGGTGTATAGAAAGAAAAATATATAAGTTAGTATATCATATATCTGAGAGACAATACAAAATGTTTTATAAGTCAATCGTTGCAAAAGTAGATACATTAAGCATGACCACAGTGATTTCACAAAGTTTCATGTATGTATTTGGACAGGAATACCCCCAAAAGGAAAAAAAAAAAACACACAATACCCCCCCACAAAAAAAAACACCCCCCCAAACTCTCCCCCCTACACCGAAAGACCCCCACCCCCCCATTTTTAACAAACTATCTCCCCACTAATTTACTGAAAGAGGGACACCGACAATATTACATTGAACCCTACCTCTCATAAGAGTCCAAGAGCAAACTTTATCGGGGAGCTCACATGGGGTATTACCCTTATGTGGACGGGCACTCAGAAAAGGATCTCCACCAAATCGGGTAACCCATAGGGAGGGATAAGAAATTCATTAATTTTGGATGTTATTAAGCCATTGATATAGGTTAGTACCTGTAATATATGTAGCATTATTTCAATTTATCAAACTTATCCAAAAATAAGAAAAAAAAGAAAAAAGGAGAAGGGGAGAGTGGATCCATAACAAAGAAAGACCGATCCAAAACTCACCATGAATATATTCTCTTATTGGATAATCAATACACTGGTTGGGAGCTCAAACGCATGGTAGCCAATATATTGTGTATCTGTTGATTATTAAAGCATGAAAAATAGTAAAAATAAATAAATAAAAACAATGTTTCTATTGTAATGCCAAGACATGTGATATGTACATCAACCAACTTTTGATGGTATACAACATGATTTCTCATGATATTAATAGGGAATCTATTCTCAGCTCTGTTGGTAAACAAAGTGTCTAAACGCCACATCCAATAATCCCAGGACATCACCCAGGTATATATGGGAGAAAGGTGCAGGATCACTGTGAGATTACTATATAAGATGTCCATTATATAGTATTCTTTATAAGAACAATTAATTTAATTATCTCCAATACGTACCCTTAAAATCCCATATCTCAATTCTTGTTACTTCTTGATACAAAATACGTTGTTGATATTAAGTTGAGTTACAGACTTGGTACAGATGCTAGCGTAAAAAGTATTGCATTTTTTCCATTTAGTATGTTATGTGTAAGCTGGGTTGGATTTCATGATCCATGAAATTTATCATTGGTAAATTTAGCTTGAATTTTTTTTAAAGGAAATCAAAAGAGTTCATGTCATCTTATCTTGTGCCTGCCAACCCTTTGTAACAGCTGGACAAACAGGATTGTATCATTAGACACAAAACCTTCAAGTTTTGCAGGAGCATAGTTGTCACTATTTTGTAAGTGCACTGATGTAGGTCACGTCTTCTCAGTGCTACTAAGTGCCATCATCATTTACAGTCACAGAGCATTTGAGACTGCTTTCACTGTATCTCTGTGATTCATCATAGTCACTACTATCCATTATCTCTATCATCAATTAATTCTTTCTACTTGTTCGGTGAGTTAAAATCACTAAAATAAGACATCATGTTGTCTTTACATACTATGTGCATGCAGGCCATTAGCAATTAGAGTGAAGGTCAGATAATAGGGGAAAAAAAGTGAGACTGCAAGTTCTTAAGTTACTAAAGACCATTGTTTTTTTTTTTAATTTTTTAAAATTTCTTTATTAAAAAATCTCCAAATAAGGTCCCACAATGTAGATACAATATCAATAACATTGTGCAGTGATGTAGAATCATTGTCAATCACGCTGAACAATTCCTGACAACCCACTAAAACAAACCATGCAAACAATTCACTCAGACAGATATTCTCACCATAAATGACTGCTTGCCTTGCTCATACAAGTAGGGGGATATCTGTAGGCCTCACTTTATTAAAGGGGCATCAAGATTCCAATAAGTCCCCTTTCAGACCCCCACATACACATGGACATATCTTTTTTTTTTTTTTTTTGGACATGTGGTCGGGTATTGTTCAGGATTGGAGGACTTATTAGGATCCAGAACACTTGCTAACATAAAAGGGCTCCCAAATACTCCCCCCCCCCCCACATTAATGAGTAAGGGGTACCTAATGCCTGTTTTTGCTTATGCACTAAAAAAATGTGCATGGTAAATAAACACACACACTGTACATAAAAGACATAATTTAACTACTTCAATATAGGACATTTACATCCCCTTCCTGCCCAGGACAATTTTCAGTTTTCAGCGCTGTAACATTTTGAATGACAATTGCATGGTCATGCAACACTGTACCCAAATTACATTTTTATAATTTCTTTTCCTCAAAAATAGAGCTTTTTTTTTGGCGGTATTTGATCACCTCTGTGGTTTTTATTTTATTTTTTACTTTTTGCTATAATAAATATCCCAAATTTAAAAAAAAACAAAAACAAATGTTTTCCTCAGTTTAGGCCGATGTATTCATCTACATATTTTTGGTAAAAAAAAAAAAATTGCAATAAGTGTATATTGATTGGTTTGCGCAAAAATTATAGCGCCTACAAAATATGGGATAGATTTATGACATTTTTTTATTATTATTTTTTTACTAGTAATGGTGGCAATCTGTGATATTTATGGTGACTGTGACATTGAGGAGGACATATCGGACACTTTTAACACTATTTTGGGACTATTGACATTAATACAGCGATCAGTGCTATAAATAGGCACTGATTACTGTAGAAATGTCACTGGCAGAGAAGGGGTTAACACTAGGGGCGATCAAGGGGTTAAATGAGTTACCTAGGGAGTGATTCTAACTGTGGGGGGAGGAGGCTGACTTGGGGAGGAGACCGATCGCTCCTCCTATATACTAGGAACACACAATCTGTCTCCTCTCCCCTGACAGGACGTGGATCTGTGTGTTTACACACACAGATCCACGTTCCTGCTCTGTAACGAGTGATCACGAGTGCCCAGCAGACATCGCGGCCACGGGACTCCTCTGTGATACTGCTGGGAAGCCGAGGACGTCATATGACGTCCCGCCCAGGTTGGGAGATCCCATCTGCAGACGTCATATGACAATGGGCGGGTAGGGAAGTGGTTAATACAAATTTCCACAGTGTGAATCCATTATCAATCAAGATAGTGATCACAGCTATCACAGCAGTTGAAGAGCTAGACATAAACCCTGTTTGATCTGAATGACTAATAAATGTATTAACATTGTTTAACCTGTTGGCCAGAATTTTAGCTAGTTTTAGAGTCTGGAAATAATAAATTCTTCCCTTTCTTAGATAAGGCCACTATAATAGTCTCTGTGATAGATGGAGGGAGGCATCTGTTCTTGAAAGCAGCGTTAAAAGTCTGTAAGAAGAAAAGTAAACGTGTCCTGCCATATTGGTTATATACTTCATTAGGGAGGCCATCTAAGCTGGGGGCTTTTGAACTAAAGTTATGCTATTAACTAGATGTAGGGAATATGGATGCTCATGCAAGTATTACTGCTTGTTTGGTGGAAATAGGGGATCAGTTAGAAATGTTCAGGCTAGGCAATGCAAATGTTTTCACTTGGCACTTCTAAAGGTTAAGGAATGTTGTGCTCCCCACATATTTACACTACAAAGTCAACTGTCCAAAAAAAACTTTAGAGGTGGTGTCATTTGGAAACTTGGCATTAAAGAAGCAAGAGTTTTGCTGGGTTTGTGCTATAGGTGCAACTCCAACAGTTCCAATAAAACTTAAAGTTCTCCTATGGCTGAATCCATTCACTGGGCCAGGTGAAATTTTGTGCAGATTGCTTAGTAAAACAAATTCTCAGCCTCTCCAAATCTCCATGGAGAATATCTTCAAGACTACATTCAAATTTGGTGGCAGTCAAAAGATTGTAAACCGGTTATGTGTACTACTTTTATATTGATGACGTCTATAACAGTTACTGAAAACTGTGTTTCTAGAACCAGTTACTAAATAATAGAGACACCTTACATAGGTCAGTAAATTTAGGATCCACAAAGTAAAGGAGCACTTAGTGCCACAGCATTTTTATGATACCCCCAACATTTCATATTGCTGATATGTGCCTGCTGTACCATGTACTTATCTCAAAAAAATGTAAAATTACTGCGCTGTCATAAAAGATCAAGTGAAAAACTGTGAATTTACTAAAATAAAAATTGAAATTGATATAGAAAAAACAAGCTGCAACTTCCTGTGAGATTTGCATATAAAGTGAATCTGTGCAGTATAAGTTAACTGTGCAAAACTCCTATAAAGTGAATATCGTGAAATAAACTTGATCAATTAGCACACTATAATTAGTCTGTTCAGTTGATGATAGATCTCCGATGTGAAATTGACACACAATACACCCAGGAATTGTGATGAGAAAATATGCAAATTCCACCTTTACACACACTGCCACTTACCGACTCCTGTTGATCTCCTATTATGGGAGATCACACACGCTTTTGGCTTAATATCCAGCCCGGGCTTTTAAGATATGTAGCAAAAGTCCCAATGTCTTCAAAGGTGCATATTGCCAGATGGTCCTCATGAGAAAATAAAAGCTTCCATAGTATAAAATCTTTTGGTAGTTTTAATAGATAAAAAGTATTGCACTTACAATTAGACAAACAAAATAATGCAGTAAAACTCCAAACCAGCCGATTGCAGCCCGTTACTCCAGGACTTGCGTGAATGCGAAGATGTCAGCACGTTGCTCCTCCCTATGTGTTTCGTCACAGTTGACATCGTCCTGGGGCACGGGTGGCGTGCTGACTCACCACCTTATATTCATCTAACAATCCAAAAAAACACACCCCACTCTGAGCTTTGAGTGACGCTTCACCGAATCCGCCATCTTAAAAGAGGGCTGATGCCCACGCTCCACGGAATTAGCTTTGATATAAAACTTGATATAAAAAATTTGATTAAAAAATCCCATCCCATTCTCTTTCCAGTCGAGACAGTCTCATCGACCTCAACTGTGACATCTTCGTCAAAGAGTTTTATTTTATTTTCAAACATCAACTGTGACATCTTAATACTGTAAATATAGTGTGAAATGTACCAAAACATCTCTCTGGAGGCACCTGAATCTACCATTAGGGGCCACTGGACTTCTGAATCGGGTGTCTCCAGAGAGATGTTTTAGTACATTTACGTTTTGATCTAATGGTTCCCTGGTTTGTTTTTTATGAAAGTTTTTATGCAATTTATAAACTTTAAAATGTATTTAAATTATATCTAATAATTTGACCCTTAACATATAGACCGTTTTTGTTGTAAACTGGATCAGTGTTTTGGGATGATAATATTTATTATTAGGAATATAACAATTAGGTGGTTCTTTTGTTTGTGGTCTTTGGTCTCTTTTTAATTACCACAAGGGGCCGTTAGACCTTAGAGTTGGGTGTCCCCAGGGAAATTATTCAGTTTACTTCCGCATCGATTTGATTGCTCCCTGATCTATTGTTATGGATTTAAAAAGAGTACTTTTATATATATAGAGAACTTTTTAGATTTACTTACATTTAATGGTTTGGTAACATTCTTGTAGATGGTTTATTCCTGACTTGAAAGGGAAATTATGATTAGAATACCCTAACTTTTAGAATCTTGTCAGAGGTTGTACGGTAAATCACATTACCGACATGTATATCTTTTTCACACATTTTTTATATATGTATGTTGGCATAATATTAAGGTGTCACTCCTGCCCAGTTGGGGTAGATGAGACTGTCTCAACTGGAAAGAGGATGGGATTGGATTTTTTTAGCAAATTTTTTATATCAAGTTTTATATTAAAGCTAATTCCGTGGAGTGTGGGCATTAGCCCTCTTTTAAGATGGCGGATTCGGTGAACGTCACTCAAAGCTCAGAGCAGGGTGTGTTTTTTTGGATTGTTAGATGAATATAAGGCGATGAGTCAGCATGCCGCCCGTGCCCCAGGTCGACGTCAATGTGACAAAACGCGTAGGAAGGAGCGATGAGCTGACGTCCCTGCGTTCACGCATGTCCCGGAGTAACGGGCTGCAATCAAGAGCCGGCTGGCTTGGAGTTTTATTGCATTATTTTGTTTGTCTAATTGTAAGTGCAATACTTTTTATCTATTAAAACTACCAAAAGATTTTATACTATGGAAGCTTTTATTTTCTCATGGGGACCATCTGGCAACATGCACCTTTGAATAATAACATCTGGGAAGACGTGGGGGACTTTTACTTCATATCTTAAAGGCCCGGGCTGGGTATTAAGCCAAAAGCGGGTGTGATCTCCCATAATAGGAGATCAACAGTAGACGTTAAACGGCAGTGTGTGTAAAGGTGGAAGTTGCATCTTTTCTCATCACAATTCCTGGGTGTATTGTGTGTCAATTTCACATCGGAGATCTATCATCAACTGAACAGACTATTTATAGTGTGCTAATTGATCTAGTTTATTTCATGCTATTCACTTTATGGGAGTTTTGCACAATTAACTTATACTGCACAGATTCACTTTATATGGAAATTATAGCGCAACTTAGTATTGAAAGTTGTACCATGTATTTGTATGAGAAAGTATCCAGTTCTCTTTGTATTGCTTCCTTTGTGTGAAATCCCTGGTGTTCCTGTCAGTCCCTCTACTTTCCTGACCACACTAAGCATCAGAACACTCCATGGTCAATTCTCTATCGATGCTGGGAACACAGCCTGCTCTCCTCCAATAATCAAACTTGTCCTGACACACTCTCCCCCACACAGCCTTTCACTGGGAAGCTCAGTGTACGGCTGTTTCTCCTCCCCCAACTCTTATGCAGCTGAGAAAAGAGGGAATGTGATCACTTATAAAAAAGGGGAAAAAAGTGTTCATAATGTTTTTTTATATCTATATACAAATGTTTTGCCTTTCATTTCCATTTTAAATGGAATGAGTTCTTTATTAGAAAATGTATTGATTGCAGAGCACCTTCTTCACATCCTCTCTAACTGGCTAAAATGATTTTGCAGTAGCCATTGGCAATTACTTAACAAGTTTAAAATGTTACTGTATATTTGTATTCATTGCTCTTTTTTGCGGCTTACTTTAATTTGAAAGCAGTTTTTGATAATCGTACATGTTTTGTATCTTCAGTTGATATAGCTATTAATTGTTCAGCTCTAATCTGATCTAATATATAACTTTCTAGGGGGACTTTCATGCAAATTATTTTGACTAGCAAAAATACAGCCATTTGAAGAAAGGATAACATGTTTTTTTTTAAATAAAATAATGCCTCAAAACAAATAGTCTTTACTGTTTCACACAAAAATAAAATGAAAAATTAACCAATACATTTTAATGAATATAGTAGCCTGTAATGATTATGGTAGAATAAACAGTAGAGACTAAGACCTACACTTATTATTACATCTAATAATAGTAGCTGTTTTCAACAACACTGATCTCTAATCCAGCATTAATGAACAGCGAACAGGTCAAGCTTTAAACACTTAAGGGTCTTTCGAATCTGTGCGCTGTGGGGAACTATAACTTGGGTGCACTATAACAATCTTGTTCAACCCAGTGGTCTGAAAAAAAAAACTGACCGATTGATGTACTAACACAAGCAATGTTAGTACAGCGACCCCCCCTGTGCTATTGTGTTCTGACAGAACACACTGATTAGAGCTCTCAGCAATTAGCTACCTGCGCTGATCAGATGCTGGTTTTCCAGAATGCCCATTCAACAGAAGTTAGTCATAAGACGGGCTTCTGTTGGACAGGAAGCTGTACACACGGGCTGAAAGATGTTCGGTTTCTGCCAAACCAGCCACTTTCGGTTGATTTTGAGCCCGTGTGTACCGCGCTTTAGAGTTAGGTTTCTTAACATGAAAGGCTCTATTTGTCAGTTTGTGACAATAGGTATTTGATAATGACTGCATCATCCATCTATTGTTCAACCTAGCTCTGGCCTAGACATCTACTTACACATGCAGACCTGTGATGTAAGCTTACTATAACTCTTCTCTCGTTGATTTGCTTTTTAGCTCCAGAATATTTATTTTACTCCTTCTAGCTTCTAGCAAACAAATGGTGGCGCTACAGTGGTATTATTCTTGTGTCTTTCTTGACCTGTAGTGCACTGTGCTCAAGGTGGTACTCTCATCCATCTATGGCAAGACCCGGCTCTGTTAGACATGACCTGTGTTATAAGCCTAATGCAACCCTGCTCTTGTTCATTTGCATTAGTAGGTTGTCCGCTAAGTATTAAAGGGGTTGTAAAGGTAAACGTTTTTTCACCTTAATGCATTCTATGCATTAAGGTGAAAAAACATCTGACAATACCGGCCCTCCCAGCCCCCCATTTTACTTACCTGACCCCTCGAAAGTCCCGCGCTCGCCCCCAACATCCTCTTCGTCGCTCACCCTGGCCGTTGATTGGCTAGAGTGGATGGATTGAAAGCAGCGCAGCCATTGGCTGGCGCTGCTGTCAATCACATCCGATGACATAGCGCGTCGGGGGGCTGGGCCGAGTGATACAGCGAGCGGCTATAGCTGCCGGCTGTATCACGGGAGCGCGCCCGCAAGTACTCCACACCATGCGAGGGAGCTTGCATTAAGGTGAGCAGTACTTGCGGGGGGGAGCCAAGACAGCCGCCGAGGGACCCCAGAAGACCAGGTTCGGGGCCACTCTGTGCAAAACTAGCTGCACAGTAGAGGTAAGTATAACATGTTTGTTATTTAAAAAAAAAAAAAAATCTCCTTTACAACCCCATTAAGTTATAAATCAATTTCAAACCAATGGTCCAGATAGTTTTAGTACATTGCTAAATCTGCCATGTGTAGATTAAATTGATATAATGTGAGTCGGAAGAAACAGTAGCATCACCAGCTAACACTCAGCCACAGCCACATTAATTCGAATAGAAAACTCCAATAGGAATAAATCCCAGAGATGCCGGTAACAATGTAAAAATTTGACACTGTAAAATGAACATTGGATCCCAGGCAGATAGTTAACAAACCAACATTACAAATAGGAAATACCTAAGGAAGAAAGCATGTCTGAGGAAAGGAAGTACGTTTTTGCTCAGAATGTTCATCCACTTTCATCTATCCTACTTCCAGCATACACTTCCAAAAACAAGAAGAAAGTAACTTGGAGCTATCATTAGCTACAATGCCATCAGCATAAAAAAACATTGTCTTCAGAGGAAGAGCTGTGTCATCACCCTGGAGGTAGTCAATGAATATGTGAACACAATAAAAACAACACTGGCGAAAGATGAGTACTTCCCTAAGGAATCAACCAACAATGGCATAACTGGATTCCTCAGAGAGTTCTGTGACCAGCTAGCTAGATGTCGTTTCTGAGATGAAATACCTGCTATAAAACATCAGATGCCTAATAAGGATTTCTAGTAGAATGAACAGGTCATAAAAACCTGTGGATTAGTTCACAGACCTGTCCCAGCATTCCACCATAAATATATGCAGATAAATAGTGCAGAGCTAGGATGAGATTACTATACTGGAGATAAAAAAAAACACAGTAAAAGCATTTTAGAAATCGGAAGAACAGGAAATATTCACAAAGACTTGGCCAACAACATAATCAACAGAGAAAATTCACTGCCCAGTTGTTGTTACATGTTTACCTCTCACTGTGGCTATCATTATTGTATTTGTACTGTATAAACCTTATTTGGGTACAGTGTTGCCTGACCGCGCAATTATCAAAGAAGCACAGTGCCTAATGGCAAAAAACTAAAATTCAAGGGTATGTAAAATGATTTTGTTAATATGTGTTTTATATTTTTATTTTGTTGAGAACTAAAGAAAACTAATTTTATTTTGTTCTTTTTAGTTAGGGAACTCTAAAATCAGCTACAGTACACTGTCAGGTCACTTGACGCCAGGTGACAGATGCACGCCGTTGGGGTGCACGCCGTTGGGGTCAGGAGTGCACCGCTAAGGTAGTGGACCTTATGGCTGACTGCCGCAGATGGGGCTCTGGGTGGTTCAGGAAAGCAGGCCCTCTGGAACACCGACACAGATCACACTCAGAGCTAGAGCATGAGATTCACCAGGGCACCAGAGTCTAAGCCCCCGCACACACGGTCGGAAATTCCGACGGAAAATGTCCAATCGGACCATGTTGTCGGAAAATCCGCCCGTGTGTGGGCTCCATCGGATCCTGCTCTCAAATTTTCCGACAACAAAATCCGATTGGACTTTTTCTGATCGTGTGTAGAGAATTCCAACGGACAAAGTGCCACGCATGCTCAGATCAAATAACGAGACCAAAGCTATTGGCTACTAGCCTCTAAGTAGTTCCGTCGTACGCAATGAACGTCACCACATTCAGAATGATCGGATTTTCCGACAACTTTGTCCGACAGTGTGTATGCAACACCAGTGTCGGACAAAATCCTTTGGAAAAAATCGTTGAAATTTTTTTTCCGACCGTGTGTAAGAGCCAGCAGGTGTTCACCATCTCCAGGTTCACCAGGCTCACCAGGTTCACCATCTCCTGTCCGTGGAACCCAGAAGATGCTATCGTGCTGGGCAGAGGTTAGCAGAGCTCTGCCCTGTTGTCAGTACCTCAGCTTTGGGGATGGCAATCTCCAAATTTCCCACTGCAGATTCTCTGGCATGCTGCTGGACAGGCACATTCCTCCATCCAAGATCATCCCATGCAGAAACAGGATCATTAAGGTCAGTCAGCACTTGCTGCATCCGCCATAAGACCTCTGCGTCCATAGCTGCGGGGGCAGGTTGGCAAAGCACACTGTTACTCTGCCACATTGCTGACTCTTCTGCCAGGATTTCAGAACTGGTATTTTCTGATAGTCGCAGGCAATGGGATCCCAGCCCTGGTGCTGAGCAGAGTCTAGCAGCCGTCTGTAGGCGATCTCCAGCTCCCATTTCTGAACGGCCACAAAATCTATATATTCCAATGCCCAGTGCACTTCCGAGATGTTCAGTATCCCTTCTCTGAAATCCATGATTTCATCCAACCGCCACTCCAAATCACTCCCAAAATTAGAACCCCCTGCCAGCTTCACATACAACAGTCCCAGTCCGGTGTAGCCAAAGGCTTCCGTTGGGCTGTCATCTGCTATCCAAGGGCATGCTTGGGATACATGCCATCGGAGGGCCCTGTAGCTCTCATCCAGCTGCATCTCTGCCCAGACCAGCCTGCTTTATTCAGCTGTCTGCTCCTTGTGCAGTTTTTCTCCCAAAAACAGCACCCCCAATCCATACTGCGACCAGTACCTTTCCTGGATGGAGGGGAGAACTTTTCCCTTGTGTCGCTGCTCACGGGCTAGCGCTTCCTTCCAGAGTTCATAGCAGATAGACTCAAACCATCCCAGCAGGACCTGCTCTGATACTGGTCCTCTGTGCTGTATCCGCATCTCTCGCAACCTCCTTCTGAATTCCTCTTCCATGGCGGCTGGTATCTGTACCTCTCCTATCCTTTCCTGCTATCTGGACCTTGGATCCAGGTGTAAGTTTGGATGTCCCAGACTGCAGGAAGCATCCCACTGATGCCACTAATGTACGAAAACATCCCACACTCCGCTTAAATGCTTTTGTCATATACCACTTCCTCCCAGTCTGAATATAGATATCAAATGTTCCAACCACTCACAAGCACAAAACAAGACGATACTTGTTTAGTTGCCGAACATGGACTGTTTATTAGAAGCAAAATACAAGTCTTATATACAGTTGAGGAGGAGGTTCCTACCTCCTGCTCATATTACTATAACAATACAACTGTAACCAGAAACATAAATTAACATGAGATAATTAACTAATCCCTTAAAGAAGCCAATGTGACTCCGTGCCCTCCTGGGCATTGTTATGATTAATCAGGATTTCACTACAGGTCAGACTTGTCACTGAGTTTCACACAGTAGATTATACATTATCATAAGTATAAACACAGGGCACCTTCACACAATAGTAGGAACCCCAGCAGGAGTTGGCCTGTCTCCTACATTGTACAGAGGCCAATGTAATCAGCTCTCTCAATTAACACGTTGAGTTCAAAATCAAATAGAATAGTCTTTATATATATCCTGGGAGATATTGTGGATAAATATTACTGCCCCATTTTAGGTAATCCAAGATATATTTTCTCAGTTACCCTGTGCCAGGATGACTTAGACATAAGAGGTGCATGGGGAGCTAAAACATGGGTTTCCCAACCTTTGCAAGGGATTCTTGGTTCCACGGGCCCTCCCGTCACACAGATATACCTGCCATACAATTTTTAACTCCTTTTGCAAGTGCTCCAGCCTGAAAATAAACTTTGCCAAGAGTGAAATCCTTCCTCTAAGTTCAGGTGCAACATGATCTTGGATGCCCTTCTCCCCTTCCCTATAAACGAGAAACACATCACCTATCTAGGCATTAAAATCGACAAGGAACCATCCTCTCTTTACTCTCTCAACTTCCCTCCCTTGATTTTGAAGACCTGGGTGACCTGTAGGTCTGGTCTAACCTTCCGCTATCACTCTTCGGGAGATGTGCACTCTTTAAAATGGTCAGCTTTGCTCACCTTTTATACCCCCTACAAACTCTACCATGATTAATGAAACATAAAGATATACAGATTTAAAATAAGGCGTTTACATCTTATATGTGGCAAAATGGTAAACCGAGAACAGCCTTGACCAAACTCTTTCTCCCAAAGAGTGAGGGGGGGGGGGCAGCCTCCCAAACATTAGAGTCTATAACCTAGCATGTTTACTGAGAACAGGAATGGACTGGATTTTACAATCATCAAAATACTCCAAGTATGGTTTAGAATCTGACATGGTTCATCCAATAAATTTATTCGCTCTCTTACATAGCTCACTGCAACAAATCCCGAACCATATAAAACAAAACTTTCTTTTTAGAGACATGATAATAGCCTGGAGGGAGGTGAGGAAAAAACTGGGCCTCTCACCCTATGTATCCAAGTTCCTTCCAATTCAAGGCAACCCCATGTTCCCCCTTGGGCTTCAATACGAACCATTCTCCAAAGGGAGAGATAAAGGTTTAATCAAATAATTCTCTCTATATCAAGGTGAAAATGGTACCCTTAAGCCCCTTCATCTCATTGCGGAAGAATTCCACCTACCTGTTCATCACTTTCTACATGTCTCACAATACTCATATTTTATCAGCAAAACCTGCCCAAAGAAAAGTATCTGATTACAACCTTTTTTCTTAGACAAGCTACTTGCTGTCACTCTATCACAGACATAGATCACCCTCTAAATGTGAAATTTTCAAAACCCATACATAACACCTCGATTAAATCCTGGCTAGCAGACCTCCCTGAGTCAAGCCAACATAGATAACATTATAACAGGCTACAGGATCACCAGAAACATTATCCCAAACAAATCCTGGAGGGAAACTCAGTTCAAATTGATGCACAGGGCCTATTACCCATACTGGCATTGTTAGAATAATCAGGATTAAACACTCCTCAAGACTGTCACTTGAGTCAGACACAGTAAGATTATACGTTATGCTTAAGTATAACAAAGCACCTTCACCAATAGTGAGGGAACCCCCAGCAGACTTGCCCTGTCCTCCTACCATTGTAATGAGGGCCAATGTAATCAGGCTCCTCCATAATAACCGTTGAGTTCAAAATCAAATAATATAGTCTATATATTCCAGTAGTTCTTGTGGTAAATGTTTTTATTTTTTTTTTAATCCAAGATATATTTTCTCAGTTATGTGACCAGAATAGGTTTACTGCAGGTAGATGTTGGGGCTCTGTTTTTGAACCGGCAGGTCCTCTCCCCCACCTTCTCCGTACCTTTCATGTCCCAGATCCATTTATTGTCCATACTTCTCCTACATTCAGACTTCCTCTCCCCTCCTCCTTCCACCTCCCGTAGGAGGCCTGAAGCAGGTTTATAGAGGTTACAATACAACAGTTCAAATTGATGCACAGGGCCTATTACCCATACTTATCCCAAACAAATCCTGGAGGGAAACTCAGTTCAAATTGATGCACAGGGCCTATTACCCATACTTATCAAAACACCCCTCCATCACAGGAACCCCCTGCAGGCCTTGGAGTCAGGACGGAGCAGGTAAATGTTTGTGGCTGCGGCTGTGACCAGAATAGGTGCGGTAGCAGGTAGAGGTTGGGTTTGTTTTTGAACCGGGGGTCCTAAGGAGGCCTGAAGCTGTTCAAAGCGGGAGGCCAAATCCTGAAGGAATCGCATCACCTGGGTCTGATTTGATTCCTGGGTCTCGAGTCTGCGGACTATGCCCTGCAGCTGATCATTGGCAGGTAGTGGCACATCAGTCGGGTTCATAGCTGATTAAACTGTTAGGTCACCTGATGCATGCCATGTCAGGAGTGCACAGCTAAGATAGTGGACCTTACGAATGACTGCCGCGGATGGGGCTCTGGGTGGTTCAGAAAAGCAGGTCCTCTGGACCACCGACACAGATCACACTGGGAGCTAGAGCATGAGATTCCCCAGGGTGTGGTGTTCACCAGAGCCACGAGTTGTGGGGATGGACTTCGCTGCCACTGGCTCCAGGTCATAGCCCCCAGGGTCTCTCAGCTCACGCTCACGGTTGGCTACTGAAGAATAGAGAGAAGGCATCAAAACACCCCTCCATCACAGGAACCCCCTGCAGGCCTTGGAGTCAGGACGGAGCAGGTAAAGCATAGGGAGGGTGCTTTGGGGTAGCCCCCCAAAGCACCTTGTCCCAATGTTGATGGGGACAAGGGCCTCATCCCTACAACCCTTGCCCCATGGTCCTGGCCTCCCCTGTGTGAAATGGTAACGGCGCCGCCACCGATCCGCCTCCATGGCAGGCACCTGCCATAATGACCGTCCTCTTAAGTGACGTAAACGTTAATAAAGGACTTGTCCCAAGATGTGTCTTGTGGTTTTTAACATTTTGACACTTTTTTGGTGAAATGGTAGGGGTACAATGTACCCGTTACCATTTCAAACAGGAGTGGGAGGGCGGGATCTGGGGGTCCCCTTGCATTGGGCAGCCCATTTATAAACATTGCAAGCATAATTTATTGTAATCCCATTACCCCTTTGGTGTTGGTGAAGTTAATTTTGCAAGTTTAGTTTAAGAAACCAAACTTTGCAGCATTATATATACAGTGAGTAGATACAACTGCAAAGGCTGGTGTTTACTGCACAGTAAATATACTTAATCTTGCATTTACATATTATCCCCTAAGCTTTTATTCTGCATTGCCCCCAACCACTATCTCACAAATGTGGCATGAGCTTATTTCTGCAATATCCTCTGCCATTTCTTTAGAAATGCACCCCTAAGCTTTTTCATTGCAGTGTTTTCTGACACTGCTTTACAAATGAGCCCTGCTCTTCTTTTTCCTGCACAATGTCTTGTGACATTGTTTTTATAAGTTGGCCCATAAAGCACATGTTTCTATGTCCTTGGCCATGTTTTATAAATGGGCCCCTAAGCTTTTTCCTGCAATATCCTCTACTTCTTCTTAAATGCGTCCTAAACCTGTATTTTTTTTTTTTTTATGCAATGTCCTGTGCTACATCAAGTAATATGCCACTTCTTTATAAAAAGACCTCACTTTTTTGTATTGTCCTCTGCCACTTCTTTATAAATTGGGCCCCACGTTTTTTTTTACCATTTCATTATAAACGGACCCCTGGGATTTTTTAAAGCCTTTTACTACAATAATAAAAACAAATCAATTTTTTTTCTGAAATTTCATCTAGCAATTGTTCACAACTTCTCTAAAACATCCTTGGACACTTGGGCTTTTCTCTTTTTCACCATTTAATGCTGTGTACACATGAGCGGACTTCTCGTCGGACTGAACTCTGAAGGATTTTTCGATGGATTTCCGACGGAGTTCCAACTGAGTTCTGCCAAAACGGACTTGCCTACACACGATCACACCAAAGTCCGTTTAGAACGCAATGACGTAAGACGGGACTAGAAAAAGGAAGTTCAATAGCCAGTAGCCAATAGCTGCCATTGCATCGTTTTTGGTCCGTCGGAACAGCATACAGTCAAGCAGTTTTCTCGATAGGAACTGGTTCGGTGGAGTTCTGGCGGAAAGATTTGAAACATGTTCTATTTCTGGGTCCATCAGAATTTTAGAAAGAAAAAGTCAGATGAAGCCCACACACGCTCGGAATGTCCGACAGAATGATTCCGTCAGACCTTTTCTGCCAGAAAGTCCAGTCGTGTGTAAGGGGCATAAGCCATGTTCTTTGCCAATTCTTTATAAATGGCCCTCAGTCTTTTTTTTCGTTTGGTTTTACTTTGTAAAGACCTTTTTAAATATTGGCACCACATTGGCCTTACGCCAATCCAGTGGTACTATGCCAGTCATTAAAGAGCCCCCAGAACTGAGAAACAATGGCTTGGAAATGATAGACTTCAACTCTTTTAGGACCCGTGGGTGTATGCCATCCAGTCCAGGTGTCTAAATATTTCTGGACCATATCAATTTTGAGCCATAATGGTTCATTAGGGGCTTTGTCAATATCATGCCCATTATGGACATGAGCTCCCCCATGCTCCCTTGTATACACAGAGCTGAAGAAGGTATTTAATAAATTTGCCTTCTCTTTGTCCGCAGTCACCCACTTCAGATTATTTTGTAAAATGCCAACATGCTCGGACCTGACTTTTTTACTAATAATATATTCGATTTTTTAGGGTTTTTCCTACTCTCTTTTGCAATGTGCAGTTTGTTTTGAATTTTTGTGGCCTTGATTTCCTTTTTTCATATTCTGTTATATTTCTTGTAACATTTAAATGATGATAATGTTTCTGAAAGAGTGCATAGCCAGGAACATCATTAGCCCAGTCATGTGAAGAATGAAGCCAAGATTCAACAATACCATTTAAATCATAGTTCTCTTTGTGCATTAAAGCCCTAAAAGCACCTATTTTGCTTTGCAGAATTCTGGCATTCCCGCAATATTTCTACAATCAGCGCTCTCTCTCTTTCCCTCCCAGTGGAAGCTCAAGGTTATTAGTTTAGGAACCATACAATACCTCAATAGACCAGTAACTCAATATTAAATCACTATATATAAATATATATATATATATATATATGTATATATATATATATATATATATATATATATATATATATATATATATATATATACTAAAAAAACATATAATAAATAACCTCTGTATGAAACATATAAAACACTTAGAGCATGTAGCACCACACATTGATATATCTCCAAATCAGTTCAATTATCCTAAAAGCTCTTGTAAGGAGAAAACTTTTATAAAAAAGATCTATTGCACTGTCACTCATAAGTTGTCCTCTGGATGAAAGCAATGGGGGTTATTTACGAAAGGCAAATCCACTTTGCACTACAAGTGCAAACTACAAGTGCAAAGTGCACTTGATATTGCACTGAAAGATCTTAAATGAGGGGAAGCACTGCTGATGTTATCATCCAATCATGTGCAAGCCAAACTGGTGCTTTTTATTTTTCTTGCATGTCCCCCTCGGCTCTACAGCAACTGCACTTCGCACTTGCAGTGCAAAGTGGATTTGCCTTTAGTAAATAACCCCCATTGTCTCTGTCAGTTTACAAGCCTAGGGAGGCTCAGTCCACTCCACTGCTGCTTTGCTTTACTCACAAAGTTCAAAGTCTTTTCATCCCATCCTGCCTCCAAGCCTCAATGTCAGCACTGGATCTCTACAAACACTACACTCCTTTTTCCAGTGCTCTTCTGTGATGAGCAACGTTAACCCCTTCTTCTCCACAAATTGTGGCAATACTATGATAATACTATAAACAAGCACAAGCGGCTTTATTTGAATAGTATCACAAATAATGTTTATTGTATAAGAACATCATTGTTCCAACTTCAAAATCCATATGAGTATATGAGAACAGAGCACGGTAGCAGTGTTTGAATAGGTTGCCCTTGGTTATTGCAGTAGGAGAGCCAGCCTCCAGCAGACTTACCTAGAAGGAAAACATTTTTTGTGATACTATTCTATTGGGCAGTAGAGTTGGGCGAATGGTTCGCCCCGAGCATCAGTTCAGGCTGAACATTGGGTGTTCGCCCCGTTCGGGAAACACCCGAATTTGCAGGGTGTTAGGCGGGAAGTGTTATTGATGATGGATTTACATCAGAGGACACTGTTTTTTTTTTTTTTTAAAAAGGAATTGTCATAACTGTCTCTTTTATTACTTTGTGACACTTTTTTAGTGAAAGGGTAAGGGTATTATGTACCCTATACTCATTCACATGGGGGTCAGGATCTGGGGGCCCCCTTGTTAAAGGAGGCTTCCAGATCCTAATAAGCCTACATGGAGACTAGGTGCTTTAGGATGGGGGAGGGCCAGAGACCCCCTGCCCCAAAGCACCCACTCCCCATGCTGAGGGCATGTGGCCTGGTATGGTTCGCTCTCTCGCCCCCGCCTCTTTCCTGACCTGTCAGGCTACTTGCTCAGATAAGGGTCTGGTATGGATTTTGGGGGGACCTTACGCCATTTAAAAAAAAAAAATTGAGTTCCCCTTAAAATCCATATTAGACCTGAAGGGCCTGGTATGGACCGGGGGGGGACCCTATGCTGTTTTTTTCTTTCTTTTTTTCAATAGCAGGTTTCCTCCCCGACACAAATTCCCAGCTTCTGTTATATCATGTGTTCAAGAACTTGTCAGAAGTTATCATGCTGCTAACAGACAAATGAAGCATCAGAAAGACATGGGACTCAAAGTTTTGGATAAAGATAAGTAAATGCTACAGATATATGTGTATAGGTCAGATTTCATGAATGGGGTTTACAACCACTTTAAGGTAATCTCTAACTGAATTAAGCAAGAGGTGCTGAGGATGTGCGAGGGAAATTCTTCCTGGGGCACAAGCACCACTACCCAACACCACTTCTGGGTTCATATTTTATTTCTATTTTTTACTATTTAAACCCCAATTTAGCTGTCAACTTTACCAAAATACATAACAGACCAGTTTGTGACCACATCATTGTCAGCTGGAATCACTTCCTGGATTTATAATTTTTCTATGGAATCCTTGTAATCATCTGTGAAGACAACAATTTCCAGGGGCATACACAGGGAGGAAGGTTGGCAAATGACCACAATGCATCAAATTCAACCTACTCTAGTTTTAATACATTGACCCAAATGAAATTATAACAAAACATTAGTGAAGTAGCTGCCAACTTACTGTCATAGTTGGAGGAAAAAGCTTTCCCCTTGACTTTGCCAATAATAGCTGCATTTTTTCTCTGTACAAACTACTTCTCTAATACGTTATCTGATTGATTCATCTTTCTAATATAAAAGACACCCAAACCACATTTTTTTCACTCTGGCAGCAATCACCATTTCAATTTGCAGAAAAAAGTCAAAATGCAGATATGAAGAATCCTCAAAATCAGGTATGTTCATGGAAATTAAGGATGGTTAGCAACCATACAGTATTAAAATATGTTCAACATATAAAATACTAAAATATGTGTACCCAAAAATGTATAATTTAGTAATGTAACTGTGTTTTTGCAGCCAAACTGAACAAAATGTGTCAACACAATTAGCAAGTGCAAATTAATTATGCTATCTGAGAACAAGCATGAAATTATCTAAAATGGAAGGAGCTCTCCACCTCATCATATACTTTAGTGTTAACTAAGGTGTGAATAATCACATAATTGTACCTGTCTGTTTTTGGATGATTACTATTAATATCACTGACAAGCTGACTTGCAATTCTAGGATTCAGACTGTCAGGAGGCTACATGAAATCAGCCTGCAATGACCCTCTTGTTGATCCTTCCTTTGTATCCTCCCTCATACCATTAAGCTGTCCACTACCATTTCAGTTGTTTTACACTTCCCTGTTAATCTATCTGTTTAGGTATTCAGTTCTCTACTCGAATGCATTTCTTATGTAAAAGCCAATTACATAACTTACACAAATTAAATATAAAGTCTCAGCATCAATATAATGGTGTTTTGAATTGTGTTATATTATAAATATGAGTAACTTGAATGTGTAGGATGGAAAAAGTACTAAAGTACTGCAACTGACCGCATAAAGAACACTTATTCGATTTGTCCTTCCATCAGCATCTGGAGCTGCACTGTCATTTCTCATCTTTTCGGTACTGGAGGATATGTATGGTCCATGTCTGAGATACCTAACAGTAGTCTAGAGCAATGTCACATCAGTGGTTATAGGGTTAAATGTAACAATACAAATAGTGATTATCAGAATGTCAATTATTTTCTGAGAAAAGTCAACTGCTATGGCCTTTGAAAAAATATTTTCCACCACTGACATGCTGATTTAATGGCATTGATACTTTCTAAGACACTGGCCTAAAGCAATTATGTGGACAGGGTTTCAGCACCCATGTGGGGCCAAGTGGAACTGCACTCGCTAGCTCAGGCTGGGAGCTGCGGTCATGTGTCAGTCAACATTAAAGCAGATCTCCTGGGCTTCAAAGCAAGCTGCAATGACACTGTTAACTCCTCGTTTATGTGCTGACTCTGTTACACTGATGACACTTAAGCGCTCATTTGCATAGAGGACACATCTCTCAGGTGTGCAGCATTTTGAGGAAGGTATGGCTGAGCCTGTACCAGGCTCCACCAATCCAGCAGTTTATGTCACCTCTCTCCAGTGACACATCCTATGATTGCATTGGGATACAGGAAATGCTCTCTCTCTCCTTCTATCTCCAACCTCCATGCTTGCTCTCTTCTCCCGGGGCCCTTCTATACATCCAGCACTTCTGTGACTCTAGGCTGGGTCTCTAGGCACTCTGTGCTGCAGGTCCAGTCCCAGAGAGTGTGAAACTGGCCGCTAATGGAGGTGCAAAGCACTTAGCCCCTTCAACTACCAGAGAAACTGTCACCCCTGACAGTCACCCATCTCCTGGCTGATTGGTTGCATTAAGCAATGACAAAACACTGTAGCCCTTATCAACAACACATTAGCTTTCACTGGACAGTACTCTGTGTGTTAGACCCATGTATTGCATATTCCTCTAGCTCAGTCCTCTTGTAGTGTTCCAAGCCTAGTTTTTTTACACACTATACAAACATCCCTTTTAGAGATTACAGACCAGGCAATTAACAGTTGTAACCCTACTGAAAAAAGTCAGACATACAAGAACAGTTCTTGTAAAGAAGCTTCTCACATATATTCCGGTACAAAGTTGTTCTAGAGCCCATAAGGTACTCATACTTGGATAACAGCAGAGTCCATAGAGACAAAGTCCTTAACTACTTCCAGACCGCCCACCGTTGTTATACATCGGCTGTTTGATAATAAATACCGGGGTTATGGCAGCAGATAGCTGCCCCATAACCCCGGTATATTTTTAAACAGGGGGTGGTCCACTTTCAGATAAAAGCAGTCTCTGTGGCTGATTTGATGTGAGATCATTTTTATCGGAGGCGAGAGGGGCCCCCCCTCCCGCTGCTCCACAGTGGTCTCCGCCACTTACTGAAGCCGGCGGTAGCGGCGGAGATGATTGGGTCATTTCCTCTGAGAGACATGGAGTCGAGTGAGGGAAAGATGGCCCCCACTCGGCTTCATACTATTGGATGACAGAAGTTACGTCAAACATCACTTCCGTCCAATGGTCTTAAAGGGGATTTTTTTTTTTTTTGTATCGCTTTTAAGTGTAAGTCTGAGGTCTTTTTGAGCCCAGATCTCACATTAAAAAGGTCCTGTCATGCTTTTTTTTAATTACAAGGGATGTTTGTCCCCTGCAACACACATGCCCTCTGGCAGCTCTTAACCGCTTAAGGACCATCTCACGCCGATATACGTCGGCAGAATGGCACGGCTGGGCACAATCACGTACCTGTACGTGTCTCTATAAGAGCCCAGCCGTGGGACATGCGCACGCCGCCGGCGGTGCGCTCGCGACCCGGTCCTGAACTCCGTGACCATGGCCGTGGGACCAGCGGACCCGATCGCTGCTGGTGTCCCGCGATCGGGTCACAGAGCTGAAGAACGGGGAGAGGTATGTGTAAACAAACCTCTCCCAGTGCTTCCTAGTGACGCTGTCACTGATCGGCTGTTCCCTGTCATCGGGAAAGCCGATCAGTGATGTTGAATATCAAGCCACGCCCCCCTACAGTAAACACACACGTCACACTTAACCCCTCCCCGCCCCCTAGTGGTTAACTCCTTCACTGCCAGTGTCATTTACACAGGAATCAGTGCATTTAAATAGCACTGATTGGTGTATAAATGACAGTGGTCCCAAAAATGTGTAAAAAATGTCTGATGTGTCCACCACAATGTCGCAGTCACTAAAAAAATCACTGATCGCTGCCATTACTAGTAAAAAAATATATATATATTAATAAAAATGCTATAAAACTATCACTTATTTTGTAAACGCTTTAACGTTTGCGCAAACCAATCAATAATCGCTAATTGCGATTTTTTTTACCAAAAATATGTAGAAGAATACGTATTGGCCTAAACTCCTATACTGAGGGAAAAAAAATGTTTATATATTTTTTGGGGATATTTATTATAGCAAAAAGTAAAAAATATTGCATTTTTTTCAAAATTGTCGCTCTATTTTTGTTTATAGCGCAAAAAATAAAAACCGCAAAGGTGATCAAATACCACCAAAAGAAAGCTCTATTTGTAGGAAAAAAAGAACGCCAATTTTGTTTGGGAGCCAAGTTGCATGACCGCGCAATTGTCAGTTAAAGCGACGCAGTGCCGAATCACAAAAAGGGGCCTGGTGCTTTGGCTGCAAATTGGTCCGGGGCTTAAGTGGTTAAAGGGCCGACTTACCCATACGGGATTTTGCGCACCCCTGCCATTCTGCTGACGCATATCAGCGTTAGGCGGTCGGCATGTGGTTAAAGTGTAAGTTCACCTTTACAGAAAAATCTGTAAGGTGAACTTACACAGTCCCCCTCCTCACCCCTCGGACCTGCTGTCAATCTCCGGTTCTAAGCCCCGGTATAACTGCTCCAGGAGTCTGGGGCTTAGAAATCCTCTCTGTAGCCAGGCTTCTTTTCCATAGCAGACAGGACGGTCTATGTGGCTGCTGATTGGTCGCGCCGCCCATGTGATGGCGCTGACCAATTAGAATGTTTCAAAACATCCCCCCAATGAGGGACGTTTTGTACATTCAGCTCAGGGGATTTTTAAGCCCTGGACACCTGGCACGGATATACCGGGGCTTAGAACCGGAGATTGCCGCGGTCCAGGGTTTTCTGTAAAGGTGAACTTACCATTTAAGTGATTAAAGGCAGTGAGTCCATGGTTAGCAGCTACAAGTACACAAGGTCCCCAGGCATGAGACCCTCCCGGGAATCCCCAAAAAAGCTCTTATCACCTGTCCCTCTTTGGTAAAACTTCCCCAGGCAAAACTCCCAGGGCATTTCAGTGATCCTTTTGATGTAGATTTCTGGAAAATTGGCAGGAAAATCCCAATAAATACCCAATAAATTCCTCAGATCCACCACACATCTACATTGTAAAAAAATTCACCTGAATGGCTCAGTAAACTTCAAGACATGAGCACAGCCAGGAGAAACAGCACAATTTGAGACAGATAGCTGCAGAGCATGAGTTAGCATATTGAGGCCACATGATTTGAATCAAATCCAGGCAACTGGAATTGTCATTAGGTCATCAATTGTATTTATATTGTGTTTAGCACAGGATTCCTATAAGCAATAGTGTGAAGAACACTCAATATATATGAGTGAATGTAAACATTGGGTGAGATGAGCTTATAGGCAGTGGACAAAATTAGAAAAGTGTATACACATGCCACAGTACATATACTGGGAACTCGGCACGTGCAGGCAAAATCTCAACATTGTCTGCTTGGGCTAAGGGGGGTGCTGAACATGTTGGTTTAAAACTTTGCTGGTACAATGATCCTTATTGTAACAACAAACAAAATGTAAAAATGAATTTAAAAATCCCTAATCACCCCCTTGAGTATTACAGTGTTACTATGGTGACACTGAACTACTCTGATGAAAGTATGTAAAAAAAATAATAATATGAAAAAATGTTTAAAAAATTGAATAAAAAAGTATTTAATTTTTTTTAATTTTAAAAAAAAAATGTTTAAAAAATTGAATAAAAAAGTATTTAATTTTTTTTAATTTTAAACACTGTCAACAGTCAGTGTTTCTGATCACGCCACATCAGTCATATGATGACACTGTACTGTACTAGTGACAGTATGTAAAAAAAATGTGAAAAAAACACCACAAAAAAAAAAATCTCCAAGTGCTCACCTCATGAGAGGAAAACCAGAACCCAATGAGGCCTACAGGATGAAATCCTTTGGGTAGTGATTGAAAGGTAAAGGAAAAATGGCTGCGCTGAAAACAAATAAAGTAAATATACAATAAATTATATATACATTCAATTATCCCACCCACATCGTGTTGTGTTGGAAAGGAAAAATTCAAACTATCTCAATCTGAAATAATTAGAACTAATTGTTCACCCTCTCTTATCCACCACTCTGTGATACGTTGAAAATTATTACTTGTGTGACAAACCACAAATTAAATAATACAATAATTCAAACTCTGGTAGGATGTCATATAGAACAACAGAGATCAAAATCGCAAAGTGTATTTCGCAGTGAATTGAGATCTAGTAGGGTGTCATAGAGAACAGTAAAGGTCCAAAATTAAAGAAGATGACATTTGCACGGAGAAATTCAGTTCATGCAAGGATAAGTCCACCACAAGATTCAAACTGTATTAATGGTGATTCCCATCTGGGACATCCGACACACACTGAAAAGATGGTGAGATAGCCAAAACCAGAGATCCTCCACCGAATGATAAAAATAGCCGCTTACCAGCTAGTCTGGTCCCTGTATTAGAGAGACCAGATGAGCGTATGGCATGTACCCCTGCCTGGGTCTTTATCCGGGCTTCTCAGGGACACAGTCGTCAGGTTGTTCTTATGGAAACTGGTCTTTTATATGGGATCACTTAGTATTCACTCAGTAGGGGTTAAATACCATGCAAAAAAGAAAGGGACACCATAGCGCAATACAGTTTCATCCTTTAATTTAAAAATCTCTAAAAGGTAACAAACTCACACTTTAAAAACAATATCAGAGCGGTTGTTTTAAATTTTTTCGAGCCGGCCGGCTCTCTTACTTTGCTCACTGCCCGTCGCTTCCTGGAATAGACGGGAGAAAGGAGGTGACGTCAGCACGCCGCTCACCCTACGTCGTTTCGTCAAAATGTGACGTCTTCCTGGGGCACGGGCGGCGTGCTGACTCACCGCCTGATATACATACTGCAGCCTAAGAACACTCCCCTTTCTGAGCTCTCTTCGGCCATCATTAACTAGGGCAATCGCCCTCTTTATGTCACTGATTCGCTGCTCTAATAGATGGGTGGTTCTTACAACCAACTGGATGTGTCGATTGGCTTAGTATCTAGTAAATACCTAAAATATTGTTCGGTACCGTGCCAGAATGACCTGACCCGTCCTATTTTTTCAAAACATGTCGCAATAAGATGTTATTGCGTCTCATATTCATAGTGTCACTATCTTGCTGCATTGTCCTAGATAGTAAGTACTGTAAATTAAAAAACAAAGGGTAATTAAAAGCACGGTATATCCATAACCAAAATTAACCCCTTAAGTCCCTTCAGCCTTTAGTTAGATTATAACAGATAATCTCATTGAATCTCCCGGCCAAATACTAATTAAGATTAATATCAGGGTACCCTCAATGAATGCGGGCGCACCTAGAAATCATTTCTTAATTATTCTATTGTTAGTTTGGCAATATTTAAAAAGCAGTACCCACATCCCTTATTTGTATAAGCAATGCCAAAAGGGCTGGTTAGGATAGGCATTACATTTATATTTTTATTTTTAAAACAGTTGGTAGAGGGAAAGATTCCACCAGTTCAACTCCATATAAATCCAAAAAAAGAAAAACAAAGGAAAAGGAAAAAAAGGATTTATACCAGAAACTGAGCAATGGTGGTCACTAACGAATTCTAATAAACATCAGTGTCCCTTATAAATCATTCTTATTAATATCTCCCTCACTCAGGTCTGTATAGGGAATTAACAATAATAAACGGGAAATTGGGTGGAAATGAGTCTCACTCCCAGATCGCCTGTAAACGCAGTGTATGTCAGGTTATATCTGATATATAACAGCCATAACAAAACCATAATGTGTATTTTCCTACTGGCTTTAGAGAGCTCAGAGTCGGTTCACATAATACCTATATTAGCTATTATCTATAAAGGCATTCAAATCTACATCCACATTGAGGCCATAGGGAGTGTAACAACGCACTCTGTGGATCCAGGCCATTTCAGATCTAGACAAATCCCTCACTAGAGGGCTACCCCTCCAGTGTGCACTGAATTTATCTATGCCTAAAAATAATGTACCCGAGGGGTTGCGATCATGGTACATTGCGTAATGTTTAGATACAGAGTGAAACTTGTATCCACTTTTAATGTTCGTGATGTGTTCCCCTAACCGTACATGCATGGCTCGCTTGGTTCTACCAATATACTGCAGCCCGCAAGGGCACTGGAGTAAATACACCACACCCTTCGAGCTGCAAGTAATAAATGATTCAATTTTATGTTCTCTACCGGTGCTAGAAGATGTAAAGGTTAGTGTCTTTCTCTGTTTGCTCTTGTTTATTGTACAGAGTTGGCATCGACGGCATTGGTGGTAGCCCGATAGTTGTTGGAAGAAGGACACCTTTTTGGGAGGTGGATCCACCACATTGGGTGCCACCTTATCCCTAAGTGAGGGTGCTCCCCTAAACACCACCTCTGGGTTGGTAGGGAGAAAAGTGTGGATAATCCTGTCATTACCCAGTATATGCCAATGTTTATTTAGCATTTTTTTAATTAGGTAGTGCTGCGTGGAGAAGGAAGTCACAAAAGGGACTACTGGTCTGTCCCGAGTTCTGATTTGTCCTTCCTTAAGTAGCACCTTCCTATCCATTCCCGCTATTTCCTCAATCAGAGTATCCATGGGGGCAATTTCGTATCCCTTCTCCTCCAATCTCTTTTTAAGAACACCAGCCTGCACTCGATAGTCTTCCACATCTGAGCAGTTCCTCCTCATTCTGATGAACTGGCTCTTTGGAATGGATTTCAACCACGGGGCATGATGACAACTCCCCATTGGTATGAATGAATTCCTGTCTGTGTTTTTGAAATATGACATCGTTTTAAACTGGCCATCCTTTTTACTAATTGATAGGTCAAGGAAGTTCACACTGTCTTGGCTAGCCTCTACAGTGAACCTTATGCCCCTATTGTTGGTGTTAATTTCGGTGAAGAAATCTTCAAGTTGTGAAGGGGTACCCTCCCACAGGAGGAGGACGTCATTGATGTATCGTGCCCACAAAGACAGAAATGGGCTACGATCCTTGTAGATGACGTCCTCCTCCCACTTGGCCATAAACAGATTGGCGAGGCTAGGGGCATATTTCGCGCCCATAGCCACGCCACGTGTCTGTTGATAATATTGGTGTTCAAACCAGAAATAATTGTGGCTCGCTGCATATTCCAGCAGGTCCACAATATATTTCTGTTGATGTTCAGGAAGGGAGGAAGATGTATTGAGATAATGCCTCACCGCATCAATGCCCATAGAATGTGGGATGATGGTGTATAATGAAGTGACATCTGCTGTCACTAGCAATGTGTTAGCAGTGGGTCTCAAGTCAGATAACATGTTTATCACCTGTCTCGTGTCCTTCAAAAATGATGGCATCTGCTGCACCAGTGGTTGGAGGAAAAAGTCAATATACTTGCCCACCCGGGACGTGATGGAGTCTATACCACTCACGATCGGGCGTCCCGGGGGGCAAGTAGAATTCTTGTGGATCTTAGGCAAATAGTACAACACTGGTGTCCTAGGAGCCTTGGGGATAAGAAATACCTTCTCCTTCTCATTCAGAATATCTAAGTCTGATCCTCTATCCACCAGAATTTTTAATGTTTTTTTATATTGAATGACAGGGTTACACGGAAGTATTTTATAGGTGTCTCTGTCATCTACTAGTCTGTGCATCTCCTTCAAATAGTCTGTACGATCTAAGACCACAATACCCCCACCCTTATCAGCAGGGCGGATGACCAGGTTTTTATTATTACAGAGTGAGTCTAGTCCCTCTTCCAGTCCTTTCTCCATCTTGCAAACTACAGGTTTAACAAGTTCTAGGTCCCGTAGTAAGACATCACGGAAAACCTTCAATGAAGGGGCTAAGGTTCCTGGGGGGTTAAATGTTGATGCATTGGATAACCTAGTATGTGAGTTTACCTGTTGTACTGATGGACCTTGTTGAGTAGGGACCATAGCAAAATGCCTTTTAATATTGATTTTACGAACAAATCTATGTATGTCGATGTATGTTTGGAATTTATCCAATTT
Organism: Lithobates sylvaticus; assembly: GCA_028564925.1. NCBI lineage: Eukaryota > Metazoa > Chordata > Amphibia > Anura > Ranidae > Lithobates > Lithobates sylvaticus. Next base: position 131,570,395 of record CM053026.1, on the reverse strand, counting down.
TCTGGGGGGCGCAAATTTAAGGCCCTTATTTAATATCATCGTTTCAGATTTGGTAAGAATCTGTGAGCTGAGGTTAAATATTCCTTCTCCATTTACTTCCTTGGTTTTTTGTAATTGTGCTCTCCTCCCCCCTCTGACTCCTCTTTGCCTTCTACGGGCCTTTTTATTCCCTGAGTGGCCCTGGGAAAACCCCAATTTGACTGTTCCTGGCCTCCCATACTGGGGCCAGCTTGGGGGGTTCTGGGTGGACCATAATTTCGTAGGTCTCTGGTCCTTCCACCCATTTCCAGGTCCTTAGGTGGAGCACGTGGAGGGACCTGCCTATCTCTCAGGGGGAAAAACCGGTTTTGAATGTCATCAACACCAGTGTGATCTCCTGTATCCCTGTAATCCTGGAATTGACCACCATAGTATGGGCCCTGATTGTCCCGGTGATATGAAGGAGGGTATCCATGATCATTTAAGTAAGGTCTCTCAGGGCCTTGACTCTGGAAAGAATAATCCCTTTTATAATTTGATGGTTGTGCTTGACCATATGAAATGTGTTGGTCATATGTAGGACCATATGGATTAAATTGGCCCTGTATTTGACGATATGGGATAAATTGATCATAATTATTGTTACCAGTATGCCTTTGTTGTGAGGGATGGTTCCAAGTGGGGTTATCCCTTGGCTCACCCACCCTGCTTTGATTTGGGTGTCCCCTGGGTGATTGATAAACTGTCTTTTTATGATTGTTAATACTCTTTTTTCCTATCTTATTTTGGAATTTCTTAGAGTTCTTTGGAGGTTGGATACCAGTAGGCAGATGCTGGACTACATACGGTGGGGCCACAGGGGGTTCCTCCCCTTGTATTATGGCCTCCATCCTAGAGTCTGATTTACCACTCTCCTCAGCTATCAGTTTTTTCTGCCACTCAAACACATTTGTGGCTTGATAGTCAGCAAAGTCTCTATTATATTTTTTCCTCTTTTTGATTTTTTGTTCCTTTTCTTCCTTATCCAGTGTTTTTAAGAGGTTATTAGACCTTTCCTTGTATTCTTCTTTATCTTTGTATATGAGGAGACTATCTTTAATAGTCTTAATCTCCCCATCAAGCCTTACTAGCTTACTATTCTTTCTATCGACTAAGAACTGGAGGAAGCTGACTCCCGCCTCATTGAAGTAACAGAACCATTCCTCCAGTTCAGTTTCCCCCTTTTGGGGGCAAACCTGCCAGCGTAGACTCCTAGGGACCATTTTAAGCCTAATATAGGTCTCTAGGAAGGCTATATCCCACTGTGTATGGACCTCTGAGACCATGAGATTTTTGAGTCTTACAACACAGTCCCCCACCAGATAAAAAGGCCCGTAGAAGGCAAAGAGGAGTCACTCTCCTTATACCTTTCAAATACACCCTCAAGGTTGACCTTTTTGGATGCTCTGTATTCAAAAACATCGACATTCATAGATTTGTTCGTAAAATCAATATAAAAAGAAATATCAAAATTCTACAACTATACCGTCATTTAACCCCCCAGGAACCTTAGCCCCTTCATTGAAGGTTTTCCGTGATGTCTTACTACGGGACCTAGAACTTGTTAAACCCGTAGTTTGCAAGATGGAGAAAGGACTGGAAGAGGGACTAGACTCACTCTGTAATAATAAAAACCTGGTCATCCGCCCTGCTGATAAGGGTGGGGGTATTGTGGTCTTAGATCGTACAGACTATTTGAAGGAGATGCACAGATTAGTAGATGACAGAGACACCTACAAAATACTTCCGTGTAACCCTGTCATTCAATATAAAAAAACATTAAAAATTCTGGTGGATAGAGGATCAGACTTAGATATTCTGAATGAGAAGGAGAAGGTATTTCTTATCCCCAAGGCTCCTAGGACACCAGTGTTGTACTATTTGCCTAAGATCCACAAGAATTCTACTTGCCCCCCGGGACGCCCGATCGTGAGTGGTATAGACTCCATCACGTCCCGGGTGGGCAAGTATATTGACTTTTTCCTCCAACCACTGGTGCAGCAGATGCCATCATTTTTGAAGGACACGAGACAGGTGATAAACATGTTATCTGACTTGAGACCCACTGCTAACACATTGCTAGTGACAGCAGATGTCACTTCATTATACACCATCATCCCACATTCTATGGGCATTGATGCGGTGAGGCATTATCTCAATACATCTTCCTCCCTTCCTGAACATCAACAGAAATATATTGTGGACCTGCTGGAATATGCAGCGAGCCACAATTATTTCTGGTTTGAACACCAATATTATCAACAGACACGTGGCGTGGCTATGGGCGCGAAATATGCCCCTAGCCTCGCCAATCTGTTTATGGCCAAGTGGGAGGAGGACGTCATCTACAAGGATCGTAGCCCATTTCTGTCTTTGTGGGCACGATACATCGATGACGTCCTCCTCCTGTGGGAGGGTACCCCTTCACAACTTGAAGATTTCTTCACCGAAATTAACACCAACAATAGGGGCATAAGGTTCACTGTAGAGGCTAGCCAAGACAGTGTGAACTTCCTTGACCTATCAATTAGTAAAAAGGATGGCCAGTTTAAAACGATGTCATATTTCAAAAACACAGACAGGAATTCATTCATACCAATGGGGAGTTGTCATCATGCCCCGTGGTTGAAATCCATTCCAAAGAGCCAGTTCATCAGAATGAGGAGGAACTGCTCAGATGTGGAAGACTATCGAGTGCAGGCTGGTGTTCTTAAAAAGAGATTGGAGGAGAAGGGATACGAAATTGCCCCCATGGATACTCTGATTGAGGAAATAGCGGGAATGGATAGGAAGGTGCTACTTAAGGAAGGACAAATCAGAACTCGGGACAGACCAGTAGTCCCTTTTGTGACTTCCTTCTCCACGCAGCACTACCTAATTAAAAAAATGCTAAATAAACATTGGCATATACTGGGTAATGACAGGATTATCCACACTTTTCTCCCTACCAACCCAGAGGTGGTGTTTAGGGGAGCACCCTCACTTAGGGATAAGGTGGCACCCAATGTGGTGGATCCACCTCCCAAAAAGGTGTCCTTCTTCCAACAACTATCGGGCTACCACCAATGCCGTCGATGCCAACTCTGTACAATAAACAAGAGCAAACAGAGAAAGACACTAACCTTCACATCTTCTAGCACCGGTAGAGAACATAAAATTGAATCATTTATTACTTGCAGCTCGAAGGGTGTGGTGTATTTACTCCAGTGCCCTTGCGGGCTGCAGTATATTGGTAGAACCAAGCGAGCCATGCATGTACGGTTAGGGGAACACATCACGAACATTAAAAGTGGATACAAGTTTCACTCTGTATCTAAACATTACGCAATGTACCATGATCGCAACCCCTCGGGTACATTATTTTTAGGCATAGATAAATTCAGTGCACACTGGAGGGGTAGCCCTCTAGTGAGGGATTTGTCTAGATCTGAAATGGCCTGGATCCACAGAGTGCGTTGTTACACTCCCTATGGCCTCAATGTGGATGTAGATTTGAATGCCTTCATAGATAACAGCTAATATAGGTATTATGTGAACCGACTCTGAGCTCTCTAAAGCCAGTAGGAAAATACACATTATGGTTTTGTTATGGCTGTTATATATCAGATATAACCTGACATACACTGCGTTTACAGGCGATCTGGGAGTGAGACTCATTTCCACCCAATTTCCCGTTTATTATTGTTAATTCCCTATACAGACCTGAGTGAGGGAGATATTAATAAGAATGATTTATAAGGGACACTGATGTTTATTAGAATTCGTTAGTGACCACCATTGCTCAGTTTCTGGTATAAATCCTTTTTTTCCTTTTTTTGTTTTTCTTTTTTTGGATTTATATGGAGTTGAACCGGTGGAATCTTCCCTTGACCAACCGTTTTAAAATAAAAATAAAAATGTAATGCCTATCCTAATCAGCCCTTTTGGTATTGTATATATAAATAAGGGATGTGGGTACTGCTTTTTAAATATTGCCAAACTAACAATAGAATAATTAAGAAATGATTTCTAGGTGCGCCCGCATTCATTGAGGGTACCCTGATATTAATCTTAATTAGTATTTGGCTGGGAGATTCAATGAGATTATCTGTTATAATCTAACTAAAGGCTGAAGGGACTTAAGGGGTTAATTTTGGTTATGGATATACCGTGTTTTTAATTACCCTTTGTTTTTTAATTTACAGTACTTACTATCTAGGACAATGCAGCAAGATAGTGACACTATGAATATGAGACGCAATAACATCTTATTGCGACATGTTTTGAAAAAATAGGACGGGTCAGGTCATTCTGGCACGGTACCGAACAATATTTTAGGTATTTACTAGATACTAAGCCAATCGACACATCCAGTTGGTTGTAAGAACCACCCATCTATTAGAGCAGCGAATCAGTGACATAAAGAGGGCGATTGCCCTAGTTAATGATGGCCGAAGAGAGCTCAGAAAGGGGAGTGTTCTTAGGCTGCAGTATGTATATCAGGCGGTGAGTCAGCACGCCGCCCGTGCCCCAGGAAGACGTCACATTTTGACGAAACGACGTAGGGTGAGCGGCGTGCTGACGTCACCTCCTTTCTCCCGTCTATTCCAGGAAGCGACGGGCAGTGAGCAAAGTAAGAGAGCCGGCCGGCTCGAAAATATTTAAAACAACCGCTCTGATATTGTTTTTAAAGTGTGAGTTTGTTACCTTTTAGAGATTTTTAAATTAAAGGATGAAACTGTATTGCGCTATGGTGTCCCTTTCTTTTTTGCATGGTATTTAACCCCTACTGAGTGAATACTAAGTGATCCCATATAAAAGACCAGTTTCCATAAGAACAACCTGACGACTGTGTCCCTGAGAAGCCCGGATAAAGACCCAGGCAGGGGTACATGCCATACGCTCATCTGGTCTCTCTAATACAGGGACCAGACTAGCTGGTAAGCGGCTATTTTTATCATTCGGTGGAGGATCTCTGGTTTTGGCTATCTCACCATCTTTTCAGTGTGTGTCGGATGTCCCAGATGGGAATCACCATTAATACAGTTTGAATCTTGTGGTGGACTTATCCTTGCATGAACTGAATTTCTCCGTGCAAATGTCATCTTCTTTAATTTTGGACCTTTACTGTTCTCTATGACACCCTACTAGATCTCAATTCACTGTGAAATACACTTTGTGATTTTGATCTCTGTTGTTCTATATGACATCCTACCAGAGTTTGAATTATTGTATTATTTAACTTGTGGTTTTGTCACACCCAATAATTTTCACGTATCACAGAGTGGTGGATAAGAGAGGGTGGACAATTATTTCTAATTATTTCAGATCGAGATAGTTTGAATTTTTCTTTTCCAACACAACACGATGTGGGTGGGATAATTGAATGTATATATAATTTATTGTACATTTACTTTATTTGTTTTCAGCGCAGCCAATTTTCCTGAAAAATAACTTCCTAATACAAAGAGATTTGTGACTGCCTACAGGTCTAAAAATAAGTTTTTACCATGTTGCAGGCAAACCATGATATTTACAGTGGGTAAAAAAACAAACAGTTTTTGGAACAGTAATAAATAGCATGGAAACCCATAGATGCCCTGGACAATTAATGAGTTTCCTCAATTTTATTGAGATATTTGTTAAAACTTAGGCTAATGCAAGACCTACTGGTAAAATTAGGCAAATAAGCCCACTAATCAAAATGATAGTTGCAGGAATTTATTTCTACAAGCTATGTAAACTTCAACAGAGCAAAAATATTTCTGTTGCATTTGAAGGCTATGGAAGGTGGACGTTCTCCAGAACTGAACTTCCAGGTCAGAAAAAGACAAGATTTTCATTTTTTTTTTTTTTGTTATTTCTTCAGCACATTATATACATTTGAGGGCCCTTGCATTAGCCAACAAATGCTGTAAAAGTAATGGTAAAACAAGATAATAAAAATAGGATATTACTAGTTTTCTATGCTATGCTGGCCTTTGAAAAAGCTTTAGATATAATACAAGTGTGTGCTGCACTCTAGTGTTAACCTTGATTGTACAAGGGTCAGAGTAATGAAGATGATCCAACGTTCCCACATTTTTACAGACATCTAGAAGGCTTGTACTTTTTTACTGTAACATTTACAATGTTGAACCGAACCTAATGTGAAAATTATTGTAAATGACATATACAATAACAACTGTATATACAGTATTTTCTTTAACAATCTATGTTTTATACTGCAGGCAGGTTCTGCTTTATCAACCTCCTTGTTTTTAATATTCACATGTCACCAAAAATATTTCAAGATAACAGTGATAAAAATGTATGACAGTATACCTTAAAGCAGGATTCCACCCTAAAGTGGAACTCCCACTTTTCGGAACCCTCCCCCCTCCGGTGTCACATTTGGCACATGTGACACCTTTCAGGGGGGAGGGGGGTGCAGATACCTGTCTAAGACAGGTATCTGCACCCACTTCCGGCATAAACTACCGTGGGAGTTTACGCAAGTTCCTGTGCGGGCGCGCTGTCTGCTGGGACACACACGTGACCCGGCAGACAGCGCTGAAGATTCTCATTGCGCCGCGCGACTCGCGCACGCGCACTAGGGAATCGGGAAGTGAAGCCACTTCCTGATTCCCTCACCGAGAATGGCGCCGGCTACAGCAGAGAGCCGAGCGAGCGATCGGCCTCTGCTGCCGACACCGCTGGAACCAGGGACAGGTAAGTGTCCATTTTTTAAAAGTCAGCAGCTGCAGTATTTGTAGCTGCTGGCTTTTCAAAAAAAAAAATTTCAGTACAGTCCCGCTTTAATTATATAAGGTTATTTGCACTTTATTTCAGTGTCAGCTAGAAAAGCCCTGATATTGAATGATAAAAATTAGGTGGGAATCTATACTTTGACAGAACTGAATATAGTACTTTAGTTTGTGTTTTTCACAACATATGGAGGTAAAATAGTCATAAAGGCACTTTTCCTGTCCCAGGCCAGGTAAAGTATTATATGTCATTTTTAGTGGGGATCACAACTGTATGCTTCTAAGGTTTCTGATATGATTTATTGTCAAAGTACCTTCTAAACAAATTGGAAGGTTCATACTATGGCTGGCAAAACAACCTGAAAACTTGTGAGTTTAGTTTGTAAAATTTAACATTTGTATCATTTTCAAGGAATGGTCATTGAAAGTCATGTTTCTGGTGGGTCACACCGTAAATTGTCTAAGGCTCTGTTTCCACTACTGCGAGTTGTTGTGTGACTTGACATATGTCAAGTCGCATGACAAATCAAAATCCATGTATTTTAATGGTCCCCGTTCTAATTGGTGCGACTCAAGTCGCAGCGACTCCCAAAAAGTTTTTTGCACTACTTTGTTCCGTCTTTGGTGCAACTTGTTCTCCATAGAAAGTAATTAAGTCGCAACGCAGTCACATGTACGCCACCACGACTTTGTTGCGACTTCCACGGAAGTCTGCAGAAGCACATGATCTCTACTCCTCCCAAATACATCACTTCCTAAATGGATGTACGTGAGTGTGGAAGACAGCAGGAAGCATGCTTAGGGCTAGAAAGAACAAGTGACAAGTTCATGACAATGAAGAAATCATCCGGCTTGTCAGACAAAGTCCGGCAATATATGACTTCAGAGATCCATGTTACAAAGATCATGTAAAGCTGGAGAGAGCATGGTTGGAAGTGGCTTGCATATATTATGATACCTGGGACTCTTTATCAGCTACAGAACGGTTTGCAAAAAGTAAGTGGTTGATATATGCTGCTTAGCACTTTGCAGCTTGCACCTATTTAAATGTGCAGTAACCTCTAGCAACCAATGGGTGTGTGGTAATAATGTGCACTGTGTTTTCTTGGTGGGAACTGCTTCTCCTGTCCCGGAGATCACAATGGTTTGGCAGGAGGGAATCCCCTGTCAACACTGTGTTGATGGTGGAATTTAGCTAGTTTCTTTCCTGCAACCTGTGGCTGCAGGATCCGTGATCACACAAACCACTAATCATGATGTTAGTTCTCTTGTACACATCCTCCCCGTTGAGGGGTATAACCTTTGATCATACTGGTCTACTCATGTTTTGTTGTCCACAAAACACGTCAGGATTTTAGGATGCATTCTCATGCCTACTGATAGGAACCTACTTAGACTCAATATCAACAACCAAATTATTATACTGTGTTTCTTACAATTGATTACACTGCATAGTGCCATTTAGATGATGTGTACCTATATGAATTTGCAATTATTCATTTTGTCCATATTAAATCTCTTGTCAATTTTATATGCCATCCCTTTGATATGTATATGTAATGTATGCACGTCAACATGATGTATGTGTGTGTGTATACATATTAGACCTTTTCTACTATGTGCATCATTGTTATGTATTTTCAAACTCAATATGCCAATTAAATATATTTTCTAATTATCTCCCCCCACAAATCAATAGCCTCATTTAAAGTTCCACCTTCCTTTTTCTTATACGTTTTCCAACCATCAACATCAATTATGCAGCCTAGCAAATTAATGACCTATGGCCAGTTAATAAAAAAACTTTTTTTGAACTTGGTATTGTCTTTATATTTTGCAGTGCACTTGTTACAAACTCGATGGAGAAGTCTCAAAGACTGTTACATCCGGTACCTACGGAAATTAAAAGAAGGAAGGAGTGGGTACGACTCAAAAAGATTAGCCCCATATGCCCATGCTGGGGATCTCAAATTTTTAAAACCAGTGTTGGAAATGTGAAAGTAAGTTATCAGCAGGCATATTTGCAGAATTTGACATATACAATTGTAATGCTTCTTTTAAAAAATTGTTATTCGTATTTCAGAACCCAAGCAAGCTGGGAAGACAGGACACAGGGTTTGCCACTGGAAGGTGATTTAGATTAGGCTGCTGTGGAGGAGGAAGAACAATTTCAAGACACTGTTGACAAGGAACTGTTCATAGATGAAAGAGGGTCATCAAAAAACTCCATGAATTAGGAGGAGGCTGAACCAGGGCCTAGCAATATCTCTAGGCCTTTGTGAAGATCTACAATTGGAAGTGCCAGGGCTGGGAAACCCATAGATAAAATCTTACATGTTGTCCACTAAAATGGCTGAAAACCAGTGTGAAAACTGTAATTTTAGGCATATGTAAACAGGTTCCCAGAGAGAAAAAATATGCATTCAGGATGGCTTTGATGTCAACTGGTCAATCCTTTGTGGGTGAGGAGCCAACAACATCCTCAGCATATATGCACCCCCCATATCCCCCTTATCACCAGTACCCTCACTCTTTAAGTACACAGTATGCCCCACCAATAAACCGCCCGTAATGTGACGAGTATGGTAATATGCTGAATCCCTCAAGGCCACGCATGTTACATCCAATTCTTGCTCCCACTACCTCCACCCTTGCCCCCCTGACCACTCACCAACTTATGCAGCCTACACCCAGAATAAACAACCAAAAAATGGTGTAGTTCACCGAAAACAAACTTTATTTCCTGACGCACCATGGCAGCACACACATTGGGTTGTGACTCCGCCTCCACAACCTGATAGGACTGGTTAGCTATAAGATTCGAAGAGGAGTCCCCCGCTGCATTCTCCTTTTTTTCCTCACCTGAATAGGACGATCGTTTTGACCAGAAAGATCGGTTAGAACAAAAGCATGGACCCCCCCTTACCGCTTCGCCCCACTAGGTTCAGCCTCTCCTAGCTGGAAGCCCTATCTGTACAGTCTCTAAATGAGCTAAACGAAGGGAAGCCCCACTCTGGTGGTCTCAGGGGCTATAAAACATGGAAAATGCCTGACAAGCCTTAAACAGGTTTTAAACGGTATGCAGCGGCCCTCCTATTCTTCCTTTACTTTTTTTTTCTCTCAACTTAGTTGTCTATTGTTACCTGTACCTCACCCCCCTTTCCTCGGCCACGCTGAGCCTTGTAGTTCCTCGGCCGGCTCACCTCCCCCATCATGGCGGCCGTACAATGCCCTCACAAGCGCCCAGGAAGTGACATAGGCACTATTCCTATGTTTGCCAGCTTCCAAAATGGCGCAGAGCGCCGCGGAACGCTATTGCGCATGCGCGGCGGTGACATCATCACCCCCGCGACGGCGGCAGATTTAAAAGGCGATCTGAGCCTTTTTTCAGATGTCAGGCTGCAAATAACACTCTCCATCCTGGATTTGTTGCTGCTAAACGCTGCCCTGCCAAAATCCCTGCTGCCCTAGTCTCTGGTAAGCCCCAAATGACTTCTTCTTACTATACCAGCACCTGCTGCTCATACTCTGCAATGACACCAAAAAAAAAAAAAAAACTTTCTTTTTTTTTTCCCTTTCTTCCCCCCCCCTCCCCCTCTCAGGTACACTTTACACTCTCCTATGGAGGCCGCTGCTTCAGCAGACCAGCCACGAACCACAAGGTAAGGGGGCACCTGGCTAGGTAAGTAAGAAGAGGAGAAAAGAGAGCATTGTCACTAAAGCCTTTTTTTCGTTCTGGCAGGTCATCGGGGTCATCACACTCTAAAAGGAAAGAGCGCTCCCCCTCAAGGCATTCCCGCTCCCATAGGAGCCGTTCAAGATCCTCTCACCACCACAGAAGCTCGTCTTCCGCCCACCCACACCACGAGGGAGGGCATACGCGTCCGGCGCCCAACACATGCTGGGTGTGTGGAGCTCAAGCCCTACCGGGCAAATTAGCGTGCCAAGCCTGTTTAGAAGAGGCAACCCGTGATAAGGAATCCGATGCAAGAGAGGCATCGAATATAATAAGGGAATCAGTGAAGGAGTCGATCATGCAGGTAGCAGCCTATGACCCGGTTGTACCTTCCAATTCAGCCTCTACCTCCTATTCCCAGCAAGACCAGGAAGACTCACCAGAGGAAGACGAAATACTACCACCCACAGCCTTTGACTTTGCGCTAATAGAGCCATTTGCGAGGTCAGTGAAGGAGGCGATTGGATGGGAGGAACAGACGGAATCCCCTCCAAAATTAAGAAAATATTTTCCAAACCTCAAGAAGGATCCAGAAACATTCCCGTTTATCGAGGAGCTCGACGAACTCATAAGAGACAAATGGCAGAAACCGGATAAGAAGCCAGGGCTGAACAATAGACTAAGCAAGCTTTACCCTCTGAGGGAACCGACGGTTAACCCCCTCATCCTGGCCCCGGTGGTAGATTCTTCGCTCATGCGGCTAGCATGCCACGTAACCCTGCCAATAGAGGACGCGGTGACATTTAAAGATGTAATGGATCGCAAGATAGACCTTGACCTCAAAAAGGCATATTCAGCGGCGGGAGGAGCTTGCAGGCCAGCGGTCACTTTGGCAGCAGTAGGCAGAGCTATCTCCTGCTGGACCGCCAATACAGAGAAGCTACTGACAGAAGCGGCAGATCAAGAAAATTTTTTATCCGCCCTGCAGGAGCTCAACTTGGCGGGGGAATTTGTTGCAGAAGCAGCAGTTGACGTGATTAGGTCCTCAGCAAGGGCAATGTTGGCCTCCGTGACCGCACGTAGAGCACTATGGCTAAAACCCTGGGTGGCAGACACAACCTCTAAGTCCAGCTGGTGTAGGATTCCCTACGACGGCATCAACCTGTTCGGCCCCAAACTGGACGCAGCAATATCCAAAGTCACAGGAGGAAAATCGGGCCTTATTCCGTCGGATAGGAGGCCCAAGCAGAAGAACTCCCCTTTCAGACGCCATTTACCTGAAAGATACCGGGACGCAAGATCATATAAACCGGGCAAAGAGTTCAAGCGGAATTGGAGAAGCACATAGCCATCTTTTGTCAGGTTACAGAAGGCTAAGGGTACGACCCCTGGGGATCAACCGAAGTCCTTTTGATGCCACGCCCGCCCAGCCCGCAATAGTGGGGGCGAGGCTGAGGCTATTCGCTCAAGTATGGATGGATCATATTCAAGACCATTGGACAATTACTACCATTCAAGAGGGCCACAGGTGGAGGTTCAAATACAATCCTCCCCGAAACTACTACAGGTTTACCAGACTTCCATCTTCAACTCAGAAACGCAGTCTTCTAGTCAAGTACATTACGGAACTGCTACAAAAGCAGGCAATCATAGAAGTCCCAAGGGAACAGAGGGGTGTAGGCTTCTACTCTCCTCTTTTCCTGGTCACAAAAAATACGGGCGATCTGAGACCAGTGTTAGACCTAAAGCGTCTCAATCGATCAATACAAGTCGAATCTTTCAAGATGGAGAGTCTTCAATCCATACTACTGGCAATGGGGGTAGGAGACTGGATGCTGTCAGTCGATTTGTCCGACGCCTATTTACACATACCAGTGCACAAGACCTTGCAAAAATACCTGCGTTTCGCTATCGGCAAGCAGCATTTTCAATTTCAGAGTCTCCCATTCGGGATTTCAACGGCGCCAAGAACCTTCACAAAGGTATTACTTCCAGTCATAGCACATCTAAGGGAGAAGGGACTCAGAGCCCTACACTACTTAGACGACATCATTCTCCTAGCAGACAGTCGGGAAACACTTCTGCAACATCGATTCGTGCTAATCTCCACCCTCCAGCAGTTCGGTTGGCTAATAAACTGGAAGAAAAGCAGCTTGATACCAACACAAAGAATGATTTTTCTAGGAGCAGATCTAGATACCAGTTCCAACACAGTGGGCCTTCCTCAAGAGAAGCTACTCCCGCTCATCAGCAAAGTAAACAGGCTTCTGGCGGCGGATCACTTATCCGCGAGATCATGCCTGAGTATTCTGGGGTCGATGTCATCCACTTTCCTAATGATCCAGTGGGCTCAGTGGAATTCGAGGACCCTCCAGAATTCGTTCCTGAAACAATGGAATGGACATTCGATGAACCAGCGAATAGTGATTACGCAAGCAGTGAAGAACTCTGCGCGGTGGTGGACCCAAGCCTCCAACTTGACACGTTGCCGTCATATTGTACCCCCACTTCCAGAAATAGTGACATCGGATGCCAGCCTCCATGGGTGGGGAGCACACTATCAACACCAAGGGGCACAAGGCCGTTGGGCCTTCCGACCGCAGGGCACAGTCTCAAACGTCCTAGAGCTCAGGGCCGCCTGGCAAGCCCTGCGAACCTTTGCACATCTCCTTACAGGGAAAAGTGTTCTTCTACGAATGGACAACACAGTAGCAGTGAACTACGTCCACAGACAGGGAGGCACCCGAAGCAATACGCTCATGCAGGAGGTCCGACCCATACTCGAATGGGCACAGGTCCATCTGGCGGATCTAAAGGCAATATATGTACCAGCGGCACACAACCAACTCGCGGACGACCTGAGTCGCGTGTTTGTATCAAACAACGAATGGTCCCTGAGTCACCGGGCCTTCGCTCTGCTTACACGTCGATGGGGAACGCCAGACTTAGACCTAGCAGCAACGCCAGAGAACAGCAAGTGTTCCCGCTTTCTAGCAAGAACAGCATACCCTACAGCAACAGGGATCGACTGCCTACATCACCCTTGGGAATTCCAGTTAGGATACATATTTCCGCCAGTCCCCCTAATAGCCAGGTTCCTGGCCAGATTGAGGAGCTCGACATCCACAGTGGTGGCAGTATTGCCGTTCTGGCCGAGGAGGCCTTGGTTCGCGACTGTGCTGCAACTCAACACAGAAGAGCCACTTCCGCTGCCTCTGTTCCCGGACCTACTCTCGCAGGGTCAATTCTTACACCCATCCCCAGAACGTCTTCATCTGACGGCATGGAAATTGAGAGGGAAAGGTTGTTGGATCAAGGGTGCTCGCTTAGAGTAGTATCCACACTTCAGCAAGCCAGGAAAAAATCAACCAACGACATATACAACAAAATCTGGGAAAAATTCTCCACCTTTTCTCACCAACAATCCTGGGACCCAACATCCCCTTCAGTGTCTCAAATCCTTGAGTTCCTGCAACTAGGCCTAGAAAAGGGGCTAAGCTCTAGCACCTTAAAGGTCCAAGTCTCTGCCCTGTCCGCAATGACAGGAGTCAAATGGGCTTCAAACCCTCTAGTAGTCCAATTCCAGAAAGCATGCTTGAAGATCAAGCCTCCCAGAAAACCAATCTTCCCGACCTGGGATCTGCCAATCGTATTGGAAGCACTCTCAAAAGAACCTTTCTTTCCTTTGAATTCAGTATCCCTTTGGAACCTAACTCTAAAATTATCATTTTTACTAGCAATAACGTCAGCCAAGAGGGTCTCGGAATTACAGGCACTATTAATTAAAGAACCACACCTAATTCTTTACCCAGACAGAGTCATCCTCAGACCATCGGATCAATTTGTGCCCAAGGTGGCATCTACCTTCCATTTTGGATCAGAAATTAGCCTCCCAGTACTACTTAGCAGTGAGGGGAACCCTCACCCCTTGGACGTTAAGTCGGCCATCTCTGCCTACCTGGAGATTACCCGCACATTTAAGAAAACGGAGCGCCTCCTGATCATACCACAGGGCACAAAAAGAGGCCAAGCAGCATCCTCAAGAACGATAGCATTCTGGTTAGTAAAAATCATAAAGAAGGCATACTCCATTCAACTTCTCCCGATACCAGAAGGATTGAGAGCCCACTCGACGAGAGCAGTGGCGACCTCCTGGGCAGCATATTGTAAAGTTTCTCCAGAGACTATTTGCAGGGCAGCAACCTGGACCTCAAAAACCACCTTCATGGCTCACTACCGAATAGACCCGGCTCAGTTAACCACAGCCGAGTTCGGAAAGTCAATCATCCAAATGAACACATCCATACCTTGTACTTAAGTTAATAAATCCTTTTTTGCAAGCACCCACCCATGTAGCGAGTTATTTCCCAATGTGTGTGCTGCCATGGTGCGTCAGGAAAATGGAAAATTGTATAATCACCTTTCCGTAATTTTCCTTTCCTGACGCACCCCATGGCAGCACACAGAACCCACCCCTCTAAGGTAATAGTTACTGAGAATGCAGCGGGGGACTCCTCTTCGAATCTTATAGCTAACCAGTCCTATCAGGTTGTGGTGGCGGAGTCACAACCCAATGTGTGGGCTGCCATGGGGTGCGTCCGGAAAGAAAAATTACGGAAAGGTGAGTATACAATTTTCGATTAGAATAAGGCCTTAGTAGATGGTCACTGAGAGCAAACGCCTCATTCCCAACATAGACAAATGGCAGTGGCAGCCCATTTGTCCCTGGCAGCGGACAGTCCTGTGACAAGTCCAGGCCATTTTTCCTCAACATTCTTCCAAAAGATGATCATGCAAAAATACTTGAGTCTGAGCTGCTGCCATATGATCCTATGTCTATATATCTAAAACAATAATTGGCATCAGCCACTGTTAGTAAGACAAAAAAAATATATTTTTTTATAGTTGGGTATCACTAGGTTATATGGTTGCCATTAATTGCCCTGACACAATTCAGAAAATTGCATCAGTCCCAGAAAACGTCTGCTATGCACCAATCTTCGGGAGTGGGCTTCTTCAGGACTAAATCCCTAAGAACATTCCAAATGTCTCTGCAGGTATTGTGTACAATATTGCTGGCAGTAGTTTTGCCAACTATGAACTCAAAATGCAAATTTGCAAAGGAATGTCCAGTTGCCAGATACCTAAAATGGTGTGAGTAAATTTTTTTTTAGAATGATGCATATTAACAATAAGCTACTTCTATATAGAAATAAAAACTAGCTTGGAAGGAGGCACCTGAGGAAGTGAAGGAAGAAGAGGAGCAGGAGAAAGACACTGGTGATGTACAGGGGCCAATTAATATGGTAAACATATTGTTACCCTGTTTAGGCTATGGTATAGATTTCTTGACTTAACCTTTTAAATGTTGCTTCCAATCCTGAAGGCCCTAAATGTTGTAATACTTGATAACTCCAATACGTTGTTATGAAAAAGTTGTTAAATTTACTTTATACATATATGTATAATGTTGAAAATCCCAATAAAAAATGTTTTAAAAAAAAATAAAATGGAAAACACAATAACACCCACAATTACATGCTAGTATTTATTATTTCAATTCATGTAAAAAGGATCAAAGAATGATGTGGATCTCCAAATGCCCCATATGAGGTAAGAAGAAGAAAAAGTAGGTATGAAAAGTTACCTAAATGTTATAATGAGTCTTTCAACAGCTGGAATACTTCGTTAGAAACTGGTGTTTTGTCGCTCTAGATGACTAGAAAGCAAAGCCAACAATTCATCAAAACTGTAAAGAGAAAATATATGGCTATTAGCTACATTGACCATGTAAAAATTGACCCTTTTTTACTCTATTTCCATTTTTTTTTTTTCATTTGCTCAGGTCTTTTTGTACACGGTCATGGTGACCATGCATATACACATTTTCCAAAATATATCTTGGAGCATTTGCAAGTTGACATAAACAAATGTTCTCACCTTCTAATTGACATCCATATGCAGTTGAAGAATTTGTCTTCATGAGCACGGAGGTCGTTATAAAAACTGGCCTCTCCCTTACCTTTGGGCGATGACAGGATGGATCCAAACCTTATGCCTTCTCCTCCTCCAGTTATCCTCTTGTTCTTCATCTATTAATGCTGCTACAGCAGCCAAAATGACTGCTGACCAAACATATTGCAACAACCAACATGTTTGCTAAGCACTATATAACACGTGACAACGAAAAAGGAAGGGGAAATGACTGAGCAGGATAAGGAGTTACATCACTATGACTAAAATCGCATAACATCAAAGTCGCACAAAGTCGTTTGTAAAGTCGTCTCAAATCGCAACAACAATTGCATTGCAAAGTCGCACTGTAAATCACACGACTTTGGGGTCACAATAGCGGAAACCTAGCCTAACACCTAATACTACTGAGCTATTACTAAAGTGCATGATCCCTGTTACTGAAAACAGTTCTATTCCAATCTGGCTTATCAGATCAACAAATTCTAAAGAATTTCAATGTTCAGCAATAATATAGGAAGGCATCTACTGCACATCCAAAATGGTATAGTTACTTCATTTATGATGGTGCTTTTATTGTTGATATCAAGTCAAGTTTGGGTATTTCCACTAGTTACATTTAAAAAAAAAACTTTTCATAAATAATAAATCTAACAGTAATAACAATAATAACATAACACTGGCAGGCGGGTATTTAGGCGTTACTTTGTAAGTGTTTAAACTTGCTTTAAATATACGTATTGTACACAGATATGATGTCTCCCTTGATACACATAAAAGAGGAATAATTACTGGAAATTATATTTAGATTATAGCTAGAAAGGAAAAGAGGAAATGAATCATCAAGATGGGGCTGAGAAATCCTGCATGTTCATCCTGAAAATTCAGATGTCTTCCTATAATTCACTCTCTCATCAATGTGGAATAACATCCTCAGCAGAAAATCTGTCTAATACAAAACAAAATATGTTTCATCACATTTTACCAACACCTAGAAATGTGTTAATTAGTCCCAAAGCAAACTGTCAGAACAAATAGAGGATATGGTCATAAATCGATAGACTTGTAAATCATTTTGAGGATTAAAATGGGAATGCAAATGTTCTCTAATTCCATCTTAATGTTTCATTTAAATTTATCATTCTGTCATTAACACCATTTAAAGTATGGAAAATGGATAAGTAGTTGAACTTTTTTATTTGAATCATTCTCCTAACAACGTTTTCAACATACATTTGAAGACTTTTTAGTTAATAAATAACATAATAAATAATAAATATTATTCACTAAACCTAACACTAGAATATGTGAAAGAATGGCATTTTTATAGAATTTCCCTCAAAAAGGGAAAACCCTGTTTGTCTGAAATCTGTTGATATACTAAAGAAGTTGCTGCTTTTCACTTAGCAAAATTAATGTTTACTAAGATTTTTTTCAAGCGATCACAAGCATCTGTAGCAGCCAACAGTGATTATTGTGTTCCGCCGGAAGAAAAGACTCCCCATGCTCCCTGCCAACAGAACACAATAGCACTGCGGGTAGGATCCTCCCATCAACACAGGCAAGCAATTTTTTTTCCCTCCACCCGTGCTGGAAGGAAGGAAAATTGCATAATCTATTGATGCTTTAGTTGCCCTTCCTATTAGGGGTGAGCCATATGTAGCTGGGTTCACTTTGAGGCAGGTTCAGCGAACTACTGAAGTTAGTGTGCTGAATATGAACCTCATTGAAGTCAATAAAAGCAGAATGTTAAAGTGGTTGTAAACCTTTACAAACCACTTTGACCTACAGGTAAGCCTAGATTAAGGCTTACCTGTAGGTCCAAGAAATATCTCCTAAACCTGCACGGTTTAGGAGATATTTGCTAAAAGACAGGCACCGCTGTCTACCGAGGCACGCAGGCGGACTGAGCACTCCACAGCTAACGGCGATATGCCGCTCGTGGCGGCTCCCGTGCGTATGCACGGGAGTGATGTCATCGCGGCTCCGGTGAATCACAATGCCGGAGCAGTGAGACCAGGAAGTCTCTCCGGGATACATGGCAGCGGTGAAGATGAAGATGGAGGACCGCTTCGGGGGCTTCGTTCTCAGGTAAGTTATTCATAATGAGCTAGTATGCTATGCATACTAGCTCATTATGCCTTTGCCTTGCAGGGTGCATTTTTTTTTCTTTTTGAAAGCCTTTACTTCCTCTTAAAAAAACATGGTCTAGGGCAGTGATGGTGAATCTTGGCACCACAGATGTTTTGGAACTACATTCCCCATGATGCTCTACTACACTGCAGTGTGCATGAGCATCATTTGAAATGTAGTTCTAAAACATCTGGGGTGCCAAGGTTTGCCATCACTGGTCTAAGGTAATAGGCAAGGGATTGTCAACAAATGAAATAGGGAGCTGGGAATTGGATTGCGGAACATGTACCAAAGCAAAATAATGTTTTCAATTATGTTGAGTGGGGAGCAACAATTTTTATAATAATTAAAGTATAATATGCCAAATTTCTTTAAGTAATGTGTCTGAGGTATTCTGTTGAGCTGCCTATGAAGTGGGACATCTGCAGATGTATGAAACCTACTACAGCAAAACTGACCTGTACGAAGACAATTTGCTGTTTAAGCAGTAATTAGTAAGAAATAATAGCTCCCAGCTGTATATTTTCTTTTATAATCAAAGTGGGCTGGGATTCCTCTCACCTTTACCAGATACTTACAATACCCTAGATAAGGGTCTAGTATAGATGTCAATGAGGGGCCCCACATAAAAAAATGGGGGTGAGGTATGGGGCTCCCCCTAAAAATACCTACCAGACCCTTATCCTTGATGAGGGACTGGTGTGGATGTCAAGGGGAACTCCACACAATAAAACTAAATAAAAAAGCATTGGATACTCCCCAAAATCCATATCAGCCCCCAATCTGAACATGTAGCCTGGCAGGCCAGAAAAGGGGAGAGCGCAATTTCTTCTCCTGACCCATGCCAGACCACATACCCTCAACATGGGTGGCATACCTTGCCAGGGGGACCCCTTCCCCACAACCTTTTGACTTCTTGGCAGGCATTTTTCATTGTGATTGAAATGAATCTGGATCACTGGATGACAAAATACATGATGGATTACATTATGAAACTTTTTTTTTTGAATGCGTCTATTTACTGTTATTTTTTTGGTGATTATGTGGGGGAACTTTTTACTCCTTACTCATTCACATGGTAGGCAATATCTTGGGGCCCCCTTTTTGTTAAATGGGGCTTCGAGATTCCGTTAACCCCTCCTCCACTGACCTTTATAACCAGCAGTCCAGGATTGTGAGGAAGAAACCATTACCATGGCAACAATGTACCTTTTCACGTTGAGGGCACATGGCATGGTATGGTTCAGGAGTTGGGTGCTTGACTCTCCCCCTTCCCTCTTTCCTGACAAGCAAGGTTGCATGCTTAGGGTTTGCTTGGGGTTTCTCCTAAAATACCATCTCATTTAGGACCCCAAACTTTTCCCCTTGTTCGGTCTTTTTTTAGTACAAGCCACACGATCCGAAACAAAGCAACACGTCTACTATTAATGAAGATTTTGCAATATGTTGACATTATCACGTAAAAAGTCAAAGTTAAGGTCCAGTTTTAAATACTACAAACTGTGGGTTGAGGAGTAAAAGTATCAGATTCTAGATGAACTAACCTGTTCTTCATTATAAAGAAATCCTGGAAGTTCAACATGGCCCCTCATGGCAAAGAACTCTCTGAGGATCTGAAAAAAAGATCTGTTGCTGTACATAAAGATGGCCTAGGCTATAAGAAGATTGCCAAGACCCTGAAACTGAGCTGCAGCACAGTGGCCAAGACCATACAGTGGTTTAACAGGACAAGTTCCACTCAAAACATGCCTCGTCATGGTTGACCAAAGGAGTTAAGTGCACGTGCTCAGTATCATATCCAGAGGTTGTCTTTGGAAAATAGACATATGAGTGCTGCCAGCATTGTTGCAGAGGTTAAAGGGGTGGGGAGGCAGCCTGTTAGTGCTCAGACCATACGCCACACACTGCTTCAAATTGGTCTGCATGGCTGTCGTCCCAGAAGGAAACCTCTTCTAAAGATGATGCACAAGAAAGCCTGCAACATGGATTACTGGAACCATGTTGTATGGTCTGATAAACCCAAGATAAACTTATTTGGTTCAGATGGTGTCAAACATATGCAGCGGCAACCAGTAGGATAACCTACTTGCTAAGCAGTTTAGAATTTTAAGTGTAATAGAATAAATGTAATCACTGCGCTTAGGTAATATAAGTATAAAGAAAAGCAGCCGACACAATGAATTTGTGATACCAAATCCCAATATGTGCATAAGAAAAATGTGCAGTACCTCAAAGGAACAATTCAAATTGAAGTTACGATTACCCGCAACACAGTGTCGTCGCTAGGGGGTGGCTTTTGGGGCTATAGCCCCGAATCTGGGGCCCATAGCCCAGAGTCTCTTCAGGGGTCCCCAAGGGGAGGGGAGACTCTATGGGGACCCTGATGCAAGGGGGAGACTCTCTGGGAACCCTGATTTTAAGGGGGGGCTCTCTGGGGACCATAATGTAAGGGAGGCTCTCTGAGAACCCTGATGTAAGTGGGGGGCTCTCTGGGGACCCTAATGCAAGGGGGAGGCTCTCTGGGGACTCTGATGTAAAGAGGAGGCTCTCTGAGGACCCTGATGTACGTGGGGGGGTCTCTGGGGATATATACACACACGTATATTACTGTATATACATGTGTATGCCCGCCCAAGCGTATGACTTTCTTTACTACGCTGCTATGGGCTCTAGCCCAGATCTTTTGTAGACCTAGCAACGCCCCTGCTGCATCCTCCAATCCAAAACTGGTCGGATATGTGGATGCTGATTGGGCCGGGGACTGGACAGACAGCACATCCACAAGTGAATTCATCTTCCAGTATGGGGAAGGAACCATAAGTTGGTCTAGTCGAAAGCAAACAACTGTCATTCTATCTTCAACTGTAGCAGAGTACATTGCAGCAGCATACGTATGTCAAGAAGCGATATGGATTTGTCAACTTTTTGTGGACATTGGGATAGACAAGTCAAAACCAATTCCCATTTTTGAAGACAACCAGGGATGTATAGAGCTTACACAATCAGAAAGGGTCAATCCTAGGATCAAATACATCAATATCAAGTATCACCTACTGAGGGACAATCAACAGCAAGGTGTTCTTGACATTCAATACTGCCTGTCAGAGGAGATGACTGCTGAAGCACTCACTAAGCCTTTATTGAAGGAATGTCATAGTTATTTCCAGAGAGGGCTGCATATAATTTGACAAAGAAGTTGAGAAGGAGTGTTGGAAGAGCAACAGCATGTAATGTAAAGTTGCTTTAATAAACTGACAATAGAGCATTATACCTATCTATGCAGCAGGCTGCACTGTGGTATAGTCTATAGTTCTTCTATTTTTTTTTTTATATAACAGGATGTATTGTCTATCTATGCTCAATGCACTGGTTTGTGTTCTCTTCCTGTCTGTCTCCATGATGATAAAGGGCATGTAATATATTTCTCCATAAAAGTAAAGCCGTTTGGTGTATCCAAGAAGCTTCCAAAGCTTGATTTCAATACTAAGATATGAAGAGCGGGTCTGCATAGATTCATAAAGTGTTTATAAATCAGAAAAATAAAGGCAGCACCTTTTTTACCCTATACCCTTCACAGAGGCATAACTAGAACCTTCTGGGCCCCAGTGCAAGAAACCATGAAGGCCACCCGGACCTCTGGTCCCGGGGCCCTCCCCTCCTGGACCAGGGTTGGGATGACACCTTTTCTTCAAGCCAAACCCAAATTATTTTGCAGCACACAGCATTTTTTTTGTAGTATACATTATGCATATAATTTGTGATTAAACACTTCCCGACCGCCTCACGCAGATATACTGCGGCAGAAGGGCACGTACAGGCAGATTAACGTACCTGTACGTTGCCATTTAAGAGGCGGCTCGCGGGGGCGCGTACAGACGGCAGCACACGCGCCGGGACCTCCGTGACCGCGTTTGCGGGTTCTGCGGACCCAATGTCCGTGGGGATACCCGTGATCGCATCAGGTTGACGCAGAACAGGGAGATGCTAATGTAAACAAGCATCTCCCCGTTCTGCCTAGTGTCACTGTCACTGATCAGCTCTCCATGTAATCGGGAGCGCTGATCAGTGACGTGTCACACACAGCCCCTCCCTCCCACATTTAGAATCAATCCTTAGGACACACTTAACCCCTACAGCGGCACCTAGTGGTTAACCCCTTCACTGCCAGTTACAATTTTACAGTAAGCAATGCAATCTTTTAGCATTGATCGCTGTATTAATGCCAATGGTCCCAAAATGTGTCAAAATTGTCTGATGTGTCCGCCATAATGTCGCAGTCAAGATAAAAATCGATGATCGGCATCATTACTAGTAAAAAATTAATTATCAATAAAAATGCCATAAAACTATCCCCTATTTTGTAGACGCTATAATTTTTGCGCAAAAAAAAATCAATAAACGCTTATTGTGATTTTTTTTTTACCAAAAATATGTAGAAGAATATGTATCGACCTAAACTGAGGAAAAAATATGTTTTTTTTTAATATTTTTTGTGGATATTTATTATAGAAAAGGAAAAGAGAATGTGTTTTTTTTTCAAAATTGTCGCTATTTTTCTATTTACAGCGCAAAAAATAAAAACCGCGGAGGTGATCAAATACCACCAAAAAGGGGGTGCTGACTGGTGATCTAGTGATTGATCAGAAACCATTAGATCAGCAGTCAGCCCCCTCTCCCCCCAGATACCCCCCATTAGCTCAGAGTCCCCTAATATCACACCCCTCTCCTTAGAGTCCTCCATTAGATCGGGAGCCACTGCAAACGAGGAAGTCACGTCGGGCACCCGCGATAACTCCACGCAGAGACAGAACGGAGATCTGTCAATGTAAACAGACAGATCTCTGTGCTGTCAGGGGTGAGGAGAGTGATCTGTTGTTCATACTAAGTATGAACAACAAACGGTCTCATCACCCAGGCAGTCCCATCCCCCCACAGTTAGAATCACTCCCTAGGTAACACAGTTAACCACTTGATCGCCCCTTACTGTTAACACCTTCCCTGCCGGTGACATTTACACAGTAATCAGTGCATTTTTATAGCACTGGTCGCTGTATAAATGCCAATGGTCCCAAAAATGTGTCAAAAGTGTTTGATCTGTCTGCCGCAATGTCACAGGGGGGGTGGGGGTGATAGATAGAGAGAGAGGAGGAGGGTGGGGGTGACAGAGAGGGAGATGAGAGAGAGGGGGGAGTGAATGAGAAAGTGGAAGGGGTAGGGAGTGACAGAGAGGGGGGTGAGAGAGGGGGTGGAAGGGTGAGGGAGGGGTAAGAGAGAGAGGAAAGTTGGGGGGACAGGAAGGGGGGTGAGAGAGAGAGGGGGAAAGGATGGTTGAGAGAGGGGGTGGGGTGAGAGAGGAGGGTTGAGAGAGGGGGTGAGAGAGGAGGTGGGGGTGAGAGAGAGAGGAGGGATGAGAGAGAGAGGGGGATGAGAGAGGGGGGTTAGGAGACAGAGGTGGGTGAGAGAGACGAGGGAGTGGGGGGGTGGGGGCGAGAGAGAGAGGGGGTGGGGTGAGACAGAGAGAGTGGGACAGGGGGTGAGAGAGGAGGTTGAGACCCCCCCTCCTCACCTTCCCCGGCTCCTTAACCTTCAGCTATTTCCGGCACACAGCCGGCTCTGCCATCCTCACTGGAGGCACAGACAGCACAGCTTCAGGCATTATCTGAGGGAATGGCAAGTGCTGTGTGTGTGCCCAGATCGAGTGTTCAGTGCTGCATACTGTAATGCCACGTACACACGAAGGGACTATCCCGCGGGATTGTCCGCTGGACTCAAGACCACAGGACAATCCCCTCGTGTGTGGGCGCCAGCGGCCTTTTTGGCGCCAAAAGTCCGGCGGACTAGGTTTTAAGTTTTGTTTTAAAATTGTCCGCTGGACTTGGCAGTCCGCCAACAATCTGGCAGTCCGGCCGTTAGTAGGCTAGTCCGCCGGACTTTTGAAATGAACGGACTTGCCGCTTATCGGAAAGTCCGTTCATTTAGCACGTGACTTCAAGTAGACGTAGCTAGCGTAGGCAGTGAATGCCGCCGCGCTAGCCCCGTCACCTGGCATGGATTTAAAGGGACTTTGGGGTGGGGGGTCCCCCCCAAATCCATCTTAGACCCTTATCCGAGCACGCAGCCCGGCAGGCCAGGAAAGGGGTGGGGACGAGCGAGCGCCCCTCCTGAGCCATACCAGGCCGTGTGCCCTCAACATGGGGGGTGCCCTGGGGAAAGGGAAAGGGAAAGGTGCGGCCCCCCCACCCCAAAGCACCTTGTCCCATGTTGATGAGGACAAGGGCCTCTTCCCGACAACCCTGGCCATTGGTTGT
The DNA here is from genome assembly GCA_028564925.1 of Lithobates sylvaticus. NCBI lineage: Eukaryota > Metazoa > Chordata > Amphibia > Anura > Ranidae > Lithobates > Lithobates sylvaticus. The sequence goes on along the minus strand of CM053026.1, from coordinate 131,545,562 downwards.
CGGGGTCTGCGGGCGGGGGGCTTATCGGAATCTGGGAGCCCCCTTTTATAAGGGGCCCCCAGATCCCGGCCCCCCACCCTATGTGAATGAGTATGGGGTATGATGTACCCCTACCCATTCACCTAAGGTGTAAAATGTAAAGTAAAAAAACACACAATTTTGAAAAAAATATTTTATTGCACTGCTCCGGGGGTCTTCTTCCGTCTTGGGGGTCTTCTTGCCGGACTCCTCCGCCATTTACCTAGCGAAGGAGGCCAGCTACCTTCTTCGTCGTCGACGCTGTCGTCTGGGGGTCTCGATCCGCCTTCGGGGGTCTTCCGGGGTCTCTTCTGTTCTTGCCGCGGTCGTTGTTTTTCACGCCGCCGGCGCCGCCTTCTTCTTCTTCTTCTTCTACTGATGTTGACCCGTCGCTGTCTCTGGCCGGAATGACAGAGCCGCGCTGTGCTGGGACTTATATAGGGACAAAGGGACAGGGTCACATGCTCATGTCACATGGTGACCCCACCCCCTTGTGATGTCACAGTCCCGGAGGATGCTGGGACTGTGACATCACAGGGGGTCATTCTCATCTTAAGATTGAACCACTTTTTACTTCTTCATTAACTGCTTGCCGACCATATAATTTACATCTACATCGGCAAGGTGGTTCTGCCACTCAGGATCATATACCTATACCCTGTTTTTTTAGCAGGCAGCCAGCTTTCTCATGACCCTGGTCCCAGTGGCTCATGAGCTGCTGGAGCGGTTTCCGAAACGGCAGGAGCGGGGGGACTCCGTTTTCGCCCGCGAAACAATCTGACGGTGCAGCCAACTGCTCTCATAGGCGATCGCAGAGTTAAAGTGGTTGTAAACCCTTTACAACCACTTTTTGCTACAGGTAAGCCTATAATAAGGCTTACCTGTAGCTACCCCAGATATCTCCTAAACCTGCACGGTTTAGGAGATATCCCCTGTATCTGCATGTGCCAACGTCATCGGCACATGCGCACTGATGCAACGGCACGTACATGCCGTTACTTCAGTTAGTGTGCTGTTACCGGCAGCTACCACACGCATGCGCCATCGCGTCTCTGGCCAATCACAGGGCGATACCTGTGTTTGAGGACCGCTGCGGGGGCTTCAATTTAAGGTAAGTAATTCATAATGAGCTAGTATGCTATGCATACTAGCTCATTATGCCTTTGTCTTGCAGGTTTTTTTTTTGTGGGTTTAACTTTAACACTGATCGACACTATGGCCTTGGAGGACCAGAGCGACATCATAGCGGCACTTCCGGTCCAGGCTGAAATTATTTTTTGTTTTTTTTAAGCGAAAGATCAAAAAAAAATTCTTTAGAGGGAAAGAATTGAGGTCTTTGTGACGCCAGATCTCTGCATAAAGAGGACCTGTCATTTTTATTTCTATTACAAGGGATGTTTACATTTTTTTTATAGCACTGGATATCCTTAGTCTGATGTCCAGCAACCCACTTCCTTTGAGCCCAGGTTGTCCTGAACCCACCCCAGCTTGTGACTGGTCAGTGAAGGAGAAGCAGTACACTGAAGAGCTCATCTCTCTGTAACTCTGTTTTCTCCTCCTTTCAGCATGCTTCTTGTAATCCTATGAACTGATTGACTGCTTCTCTTACACACCAGCTCTGCTATAAAGAGACTTCAAGAGATTGATACCGGGTCATCTTCAGGTACTAAACTGTTTGTATTAAAACAGATGATGTATTAAAATGATTCTAAACCACGGCACTACCTGCATATAATTTGCATGTTCTCCCTGTGCATGCGTGGGTTTCCTCCGGGTACTCTGGTTTCCTCCCACGCTCCAAAGACATGCCGATAGGTTAATTGGCTCCTGTCTAAATTGGCCCTAGTTTCTTACTGACTTTTTCTGCCTGTCTGTAAAATCCTCTGTGAGCTCTCAACCCTCTCCTTTTTTCCCTGAGGAGAACATGCAAATTGCAGTCATGCTCATTGCTCTATGCACGTTACACATATTTTAGTTCATAGTCCATCTCAGGAGCGAGTAATAAAGGGTGGCTACATTCCTACCTACAGAGGGACCATGGAGAACGTAGTCACCCTCTAACAGGAAGTCAGACCACAGCGGGGAAAAAAAGGAATTGGAGATTTTGAAGAGGCTGGGATTTTTTGGTGTTGGAAACACATGATAGAATAGAATTTTATTTTTGAAACCAGAGTTTCAACCATCGGGTGGTGACAGGGTCTCTTTAAGTGACCCAAATAATAATGCCGCTGATAAAGTGCAATGAAGCTGTTTTTTTTTTTTTTTTATAATAATCATTTCACCTATCATTAATTGGCATTAATTCACACTATACATGGGAGGATTTGCTAAGCAATATCTCGCATGTAAACTCGCTTCTCCATCATCTGCCTGTAAACAAATCATACAAACAGTGACAATCACATCTGACCCTAAATATTAACAAACAAAAAAAAACGTTTCCAGTGGAAAGACAAAAAAGTCTACTCCAAGTAAGGATGAAGATGTAGACTGCAAAGAGTAGAGTGTGTTGTAATCTGCAGCAACCAATCAGAAATGAGACTTCTGTTGCGGTACAATCCAAGCAGAATTGGAAGCGATGCTTTGAAATAGAGAAGGGGTGCAGACATAGGGCCATGTCACATGGGAGATATTTATGCTGGTGAGTATTTAGCAGTATCAGGATCACACAGGCTGATGTCAGATGGGAAATTCTGCAATCATTGATGGTAGGATCGCTGAAGAGACTGCCTGCCTGTCACTGTGGAGTCACTCCCTCTCTATCTGGATTAGTGGTGGTCAACCAGCTTGATATGAGGCCTTAAGTGTGTCCCTCCACATCATCAAATGACCGCATAAAAAATTCTCTTCTCTTCTATTTGCCTTTAATAAAATCAACCCCTTTGTGTATTTTTGATTTATGCAAAGTGTTCTCTGATTGTATGAGTTGAAGAGGCGGGTTGGAAATGTTACAATCTCCATCTCATCCAATCATAGAATGCTTTGTATTCATTGAAAAAAATACAACGAATGATGCCAGCGCAGAGCAGGTGATCCCCCTGTGGTTACGATGCAGCAGGGCAGCCCCTCAGCATAGGACCTGGAAGATAGAGAGGATCACTGCAGTAAGCTGAGCCAATGTAACTATTCAAATCTGGTTTTCATTGATCAGAATGTATTGATATGATGTATCCCTGTTATTGCAGGTCCAATTGCCCAGAGAACCAGGTCTCGATTCTCTCTGGTGGGTCATGCACCGGACCAGCTGCCGGCGAGATCCAGGAGACATCAGATCCCTGAGGCCAGACGGAGGGATAGAAGCCGTTCTCCAGCACGTCCTGCCTCCTGCACCATCTGTTTGGAGGATCTGGAAGAGGGACAAGGAGCTTACCGGCTCTCCTTCTCCCACAGCTTTCAAGTACAGCCTTGTGGAACAGGCTTTGGCCCCAGTGCCCCAACTGCCGGGCTCGTGTCCCTTTGACCCAATGGGTAAGTATAACATTCTTCAATGTTTTGGATCTGTATTTTTCTTTAGGAAACACTTTATTAAATGCCATTTATTTTCCCAACACCCTTCTTTTTGCATCACCTATGTCAGAGGGGAGATAGATCTTCAACCTTTCCTGCCTGAACAACGCTGGGAAGAGTCACCATGAAGTCCAGCACCACCAGATTGATCAGTAAGTGTTAATTTTATATTTCAATACATTTTTAAATAAACAATATGTGTGCCGTCTGACAATTTCTTATTTTTTCACTGATAACCCAGTTTAAACCAGCCATAGATGGATTGAAATGTGGTTGGTTCAGCAGAAATCTGCTGAATTTTTATCCATGTATGGGCAGGCTGGTTGTGCGGAAGATGGTCCATCCCTCCATCGAATGCAGTACAAGCAGCCTGTCAAATTTTTTTTCATGCGATCACTGCTGGAGGCTATAGCCACAAGCAGAGATCATTGTATTCTGACAGCTGGAAAACCTCCCTCTGTCAGAATACAATATCTCCGGGGGAGGGATTCCTCCATCAACACATCTGGTGTCAATGATTTGGAAACCCATTGTTGAATGAAAAAAAAAATTGTTAATGTATTGCCTACCTTAAACAGCCCATAGATGACTCAATTCTCTTTCCTTCAACCATGGGTTGAAGAAAATAAAATTGAGTGATTTCTCCATCAACAGTCAGTGCTGATGGGAGAATGCCCCCTGCAGGGCAATTATGTTTTGCCTTTGGGGGGGGCTTCCCAAAAGCAGAACTCCGTGGTTACTGCTAGGGGCTATAGCCACTGACATTAATCGAATGTCAATCAATGGATTATCTTGGGTACAATCGACCTGTCCATACATGGATCCAATCTCGACTGCTCCCTGGTGAACTGGCTGAAGTTTGATTCATGTACGGGCAGCTTAAGTAATGTACAGAAATAAATAGAAAATGTAATCTGCTGCGCAAAAAAATAAAACAAAACAATTAAAGCATCCGGCACCAAGGTATAGGATACATTATATAATTCACCAATATCTGAGTAAATGCAGCGCTAAGAAGAAAAAAAAAAAACACCCTCTGAAAAGTGAAATCAATAGTAACTAGTATGACTTATATTCCTCAGACGGGTGAACCAACACTCTTAAGAATTAGCTCAATAACCATTGTGAATACAATACAATGGGGATTTAAAAAAACAAAAAAACCTCTGAGAAGTGAAATGACACTCTGAAAAGGTCAAGTGAGGTCAATAGAAAAGCAATAACTAATATCCATGTGAAGGGTGAAACCAATACTCCAAAGAGCCAGCTCAGTGACCACTATAAATATGAGATCAGTATTCAATAACACCAGGTGTGGACTGACCATTCGGCGACTCGGGCACTTCCCAAGGGCCCCGGGCCACTAGGGGGCTCCATAAGGGTTGCCAGCCTCAGTAAAACCAGGGACAATATGTAAAAATCTGTGTTTTTTTAACTGAAATGTCCCTTACCTACATCCTTTTGGTCTAAAAATCCAGAGATTATAGCTGCCCCACCTCTCCAGTACCTTCTCAGCCAATAGAAACATGTCTGTGTATACTGTGTGTATATGTATGTGTATACTGTGGGATTGTATACTGTGTGTGTGTATACTGTGTGGCCCCATAATCTCGGATTGCCTGGGGGCCCCATAATCTCCCATTGCCCGGGGGCCCCATGAGTTGTCAGTCCGCCCTTGAATGACACAAAAGGTCCTCTAAAAAGTGAACCCCATGCAAACAATAGTTCTCTGAAGGGTGAGTTCAAAACTGTATAAGCAGGATATCTTGATAATTCCACTCTCAATGTGTTTCTTCCACAAACACAGAACTCTCAGAGGCTTCCCAAAACATACCCCACCTCCACATGACAAGTGACTGACAGCTTTTGTGTCCAGCAAGATGCTCCTCAGCACTGGAGTACATGTGGGATCTTGCTTGACACAAAAGCTGTCAGTGACTTGTCATGTGGAGGTGGAATATGCTCTGGTAAGCCTATCAAGATATCCAGCTTATACAGTTTTGAACTTACCCATCAGTAGACTATTGTTTTGCATGGGGTTCACTATTCAGAGGATCTCTTGTGTTATTGAATTCTGATCATATATTTATAGTGGTCACTGAGATGGCTCTTCAGAGTGTTGGTATCACCCTTCAGAGGGATATACGTTATTTCTTCACTATTGAGCTCACTTTTCAGAGTGTCATTTCCATTAAATATTGAATTTGTATTCACAATGGTCATTGAGCTAATTCATTAGAGTGTTGGTTCACCCTTCTGAGGAATATGAGTCCTCAGGAATATGAGTTTGCTCTTCAGAGTGTCATTTCACTTTTCAGGAGGTTTTTTTTTCTTCTCACTTTAGTTTTGGTACTTAGCGCTGCTCCTAATGGAAATAATGGTACAGAAATGACAGTGTCCACCATACATTTGAAGAACACATTAAAACAATTAGATACAATTATTTAGGCATGTCATAAACATATACAGGTGCATCTCATAGAATTAGAATATCATCAAAAAGTTCATTTATTTCAGCAATTCAATTCAAAAAGTGAAAATATTTTATATAGATGCGTTACACACAGAGTGATATAATTCAAGCATTTCTTTCTTGTAATTTTGATGATTATGGCTTACAGCTAGTGAAAACCCCAAATTCTGTATCTCAGAAAATTAGACTATTACATAAGACCAATAAAAAAAAGGATTTTTAATACAGAAATGTTGCCTTACTGAGAAGACAACCCAGGTTGGTTCGATTGTGGCCTTCAGCTCATCTGCATTGTTGGGTCTGGTGTCTCTCTTTCCTCTTGACAATACCCCACAGATTCTCTATAGGGTTTAGGTCAGGCGAGTTTGCTGACCAATCAAGTACAGTGATACCATGATCATTAAACCAGGTATTGGTACTTTTGGCAGTGTGGGCAGGTGCCAAGTCCTGCTGGAAAATGAAATCAGCATCTCCATAAAGCTGGTCAGCAGAGGGAAGCATCAAGTGGTCTAGAATTTCCTGGTAGAGGACTGCGCTGACTTTAGAGTTGATAAAACACAGTGGACCAACACCAGCAGATGACATGGCTCCCCAAATCAACACTGACTGTGGAAATTTAACACTGGACCTCATGCAACTTGAAATCTATGCCTCTCCACTCTTTCTCCAGACTCTAGGACCTTGGTTTCCAAATGAAATGCAACATTTTCCACAGTCCGTGATGATTTGGGGAGCCATATCATCTGCTGGTGTTGGTCCACTGTGTTTTATCAAGTCCAAAGTCAGTGCAGCCCTCTACCAGGAAATTCTAGAGAACTCCATGCTTCCCTCTGCTGACCAGCTTTATGGAGATGCTGATGTCATTTTCCAGCAGGACTTGGTACTTGCACACATTGCCAAAGGTTCCAATACCTGGTTTAATGATCATGCTATCACTGTGCTTGACTGGCCAGCAAACTCACCTGACCTAAACCCCATAGAGAATCTGTGGGGTATTGTTAAGAGGAAGATGAGAAACACCAGACCCAACAATGCAGATGAACTGAAAGCTGCTATCCAAGCAACTTGGGTTTCCATAACACCTTAGCAGTGCTACAGGCTGATCGCCTCCACGCCACGCCGCATTGATGCAGTAATTCATGCAAAAGGAGCCCTGACCAAGTATTGAGTCAATACAAGTGGTGGCCCAGGGGGGGAGGCTCTAGTTGGCTTCAAAATCCAAGGGGGGGAGGACTGAGGCACTAATTGGCTTCAAAAAGGGTTACCTTGTGGCGCAGAGCACTGCACCCTGAACCTACCCAGTTGTGTGACAATAGCAAATTAATATTCACTATTGTCTTCCTGATTATCCTCCCAGCCAATAAGGAAGCTGGTCCTGAGACCTGATTGGGAGGAGAGACAACATCTGCTTGGCTGGGAGGAAAATCCCCAGCTCCTCCCTCGGCTAGAGCGAAGAACAGCAGCCCTACCCCTTAATCCTCATCATCTCCTAAGGTAAGGCCTGCCTTTTAGTCCGGCTCCCATGAGGGGGGTTGGTGGCGGTGCGTGTGAGGGGGAGGGTTGTTTGCCGCCCCATCCCCCTAAATATATTGAGCACCAGCCGCCACTGGAGCATACTATACTGTAAATAGACATACTTTTCAGTAAGCCAACATTTCTGTGTTAAAAATCCTTTTTTTATTTATCTTATGTAATATTCTAGTTTTCTGAGATACTGAATTTTGGGTTTTCACTAGCTCTAAGCCATAATCATCAAAATTAAAAGAAAGAAAGACTTAAAATATATCACTCTGTGTGTAATAAATCTATACAATATATGAGTTTCACTTATTGAATTGAATTACTGAAATTAATTAACTTTTTGATGATATTCAAATTTTATTAGATGTAGCATCATAAGCAAAGTTCCATTTGTAAAAGACCCTTATATGTTAAAGAGACACATCGGTCCAGAGCACCTGCTACCATTTTTCTGCACCCCAGTTCCTATGTATTCCTGCATAGGACATGGAAACAAGGCTAACCGACTCAACTATGCATGTAAACAAAGCAACTGGGGTGCAGAAAAATGGTAGCAGTTGCCCTGGACTGATGAGCCAAAGTTTGAAATATTTGGCTGTAGTAGGAGGCAGTTTGTTAGTGAAGGGCTGGAGAATGGTACAATAATGAGTGTCTGCATGCAACTGAAGCATGGTGGAGGTTCCTTGCAAGTTTGGGCCTGCATTTCCGCAAATAGAGTTGGAGATTTGGTCAGGATCAATGGTGTCCTAAATGCTGAGAAATACAGACAGATACTTATCCATCATGCCATAACATCAGGGAGGCATGTGATTGGCCCCAAATGTATTCTGAAGCAGGACAACCACCCCAAACATACAGCCAATGTCATTAAGAACTATATTCATTGTAAAGAGGAACAATAATTCCTGGAAGTGATGGGTTGGCCCCCACAGAGCCCTGATCTCAACATCATCAAGTCTGTCTGGGATTACATGAAGAGACAGCTAGATTTGAGGCAGCCTACATCCACAGAAGATCTGTGGTTAGTTCTCCAAGATGTTTGGAACAACCTACCTGCCGAGTTCCTTTAAAAACTGTGAGCAAGTGTACCTAGAAGAATTGATGCTGTTTTGAAGGCAAAGGGTGGTCACACCAACTATTTCGGGGTACACATATATACAGTATATATAACCCAGATGTGCAGATGTGTGTGTATAATATAAATTATATCAGACAGCGCTAAATCATATGATAACACCAGAGCCACTCATAAACAAAAATTCTTGCTCTAAGCATACAGAATAAATCAAACCACAAAAGCTTTGATTGTGCCTGGAAACAGACAATATAAAAGTCCACCTGTATAGAAAAGGTTTATAAAATAATGATCCAAGACGAAAAGCTGTAATCATCCATGTGATATACAATATCTCACAAAAGTGAGTACACCTTTCACATTTTTGTAAATATTTTATTATATCTTTTCATGTGACAACACCAAAGAAATGACACTTTGCTACAATGTAAAGTAGTGAGTGTACAGCTTGTATAACAGTGTAAATTTTCTGTCCCCTCAAAATAACTTAGCACACAGCCATTGTCTAAACCGCTGGCAAAAAAGGTGAGTACACCTCTAAGGGAATGTCCAAATTGACCCAAAGTGTCAATATTTTGTGTGGCCACCATTGTTTTCCAGCACTGCCTTAACCCTCTTGGGCATGGAGTTCATCAGAGCTTCACAGATTGCTACTGGAGTCCTCTTCCACTCCTCCATGATAACATCACAGAGCTGGTGGATATTAGAGACCTTGTGCTCCTCCACCTTCCATTTGAGGATGCCCCACAGATGCTCAATAGGGTTTCTCATAGCCCCCAGCTAAATTCAAAGCTGCTGCAGCTTGAGCTTCGGTGGAAAGGCAGAGAGAAAGGACATACATAACATAGGCCTAAGGAAGTACACACCTACTGCCCTGCTACTGACCCTCTCTGGTGCGGAGTCTGCTTATTGCGTACGTGATAACACAGAATTCAAAAGAAACTCCCCAGAAAACCCCCTGCATTCATTTTTTTTTTTTTAATATACTTACCCTTTTCAGACATCAGGATGATCACATGATGCCAAAATGTTATCTTACTCTTTGCCTCTTCTTTGTTGCCGAGCCACCTTCAAACAGAACAGGTGACCAAAAATGTAGAGGACTATATTCATGCACAGTGTAGGTAAATATGTAATTTACATAATTTGGACTTTATTACATACAGTAAATTACATGAGCGCTTCTGTCTATGAAAGCTTTTATATCCACAGCAGGTCAGAAGTACAGCCAGACCTAGAGTATAGAGCAACCATCCATACATGGAATTCACCTGACAGAGGTAACTTTTTTACACAATCAAAATTACTCTGTACCTAGAGCGGCTTTTCTCAACTAGGGTTCTTCCAGAGGTTGTTTGATATTTGATAATTCCTGCATAGTTCCAGGGTCAATTCCACTTAATGAATCAGTGGCATGACATACAGTGGTGTGAAAAAGTGTTTGCCCCTTCCTCATTTCCTGTTCCTTTGCATGTTTGTCACACTTAAGTGTTTCGGAACATCAAACCAATTTAAACAATAGTCAAGGACAACACAAGTAAACACAAAATGCAATTTGTAAATGAAGGTGTTTTTTATTAAAGGTGAAAAAAAAACCAAACCATCATAGCCCTGTGTGAAAAAGTGATTGCCCCCCTTGTTAAAACATACTATAACTGTGGTTGTCCACACCTGAGTTCAATTTCTCTAGCCACACCCAGGCCTGATTATTGCCACACCTGTTCACAATCAAGGCATCACTTAAATAGGAGCTGCTTGACACAGTAAGGTCCACCAGAAGATCCTTAAAAGCTACACATCATGCCGAGACCCAAAGAAATTCAGGAACAATTGAGAAAGAAAGTAATTGAGATCTATCAGTCTGGAAAGGGTTTATAAAGCCATTTCCAAAGCTTTGGGAATCCAGCGAACCACAGTGAGAGCCATTATCCACAAATGGCGAAGACATGGAACAGTGGTGAACCTTCCCAGGAGTGGCCGGCCGCCCAAAATTACCCCAAGAGCGCAGCGACGACTCATCCAAGAGGTCACAAAAGACCCCACAACAACGTCCAAGGAACTGCAGGCCTCACTTGCCTCAGTTAAGGTCAGCGTTCATGCCTCCACCATCAGGAAAAGACTGGGCAAAAATGGCCTGCATGGCAGAGTTCCAAGGAGAAAACCACTGCTGAGCAAAAAGAACATCAAAGCTCGTCTCAATTTCTCCACAACACATCTTGATGATCCCCAAGACTTTTGGGACAACATTCTGTGGACCGATGAGACAAAAGTGGAACTCTTTGGAAGGTGTGTCCAAGTATATCTGGCGTAGAAGGAACACTGCATTTCAGAAAAAGAACATTATACCAACAGTAAAATATGGTGGTGGTAGTGTGATGGTCTGGGGCTGTTTTGCTGCTTCAGGACCTGGAAGACTTGCCGTGATAAAAGGAACTATGAATTCTGCTGTCTACCAAGAGATCCTGAAGGAGAATGTCCGACCATCTGTTCGTGTACTCAAGCTGAAACGAACTTGGGTTCTGCAGCAGGACAATGATCCTAAACACACCAGCAAGTCCACCACCGAATGGCTGAAGAAAAACAAAATGAAGACTTTGGAGTGGCCTAGCCAAAGTCCTGACCTGAATCCTATTGAGATGTTGTGGTATGACCTTAAAAAGGCCGTTCATGCTCGAAAACCCTCTAATGTAACTGAATTAGGACAATTCTGCAAAGATGAGTGGGCCAAAATTCCTCCAGGACGCTGTAAAAGCCTCATTGCACGTTATCGCAAACGCTTGGTTGCAGTTGTTGCTGCTAAGGGGGGCCCAACCAGTTATTAGGTTTAGGGGGCAATCACTTTTTCACACAGGGCCATGCTGGTTTGGATTTTTTTCACCTTTAATAATAAACACCTTCATTTACAAATTGCATTTTGTGTTTACTTGTGTTGTCCTTGACTATTGTTTAAATTGGTTTGATGTTCCGAAACACTTAAGTGTGACAAACATGCAAAGGAACAGGAAATGAGGAAGGGGGCAAACACTTTTTCACACCACTGTAAATTATATTTGTAGCTATCTGTAAGGGGGCATTCTTCCCACTGACCAGTGACCATTAATGTAAGGGGCATTTTTTACGATTGACCTCCGGTAAATTGGTTTTAGAAGGGGTTCCCCAAGACCTGACAATTTTTTCAAAGGTTCCTTTAGGGTAAAAAGGTTAAAGTGGAAGTTTAGGCAAAAACTAACTAACTCTAATCCTACTCTATGCCACATTCCAAGACTAATCTATTTAGCCCTGTAAAGCAAAAGCTGAGCTGTCAATGGCAGCTTCTCTGTGTAGGCGTGTGCAGGAGAGGCAGCCGACAACGGAAACCACATAATAACGCTATAAATGACGTCACTTCCCAGGCATTTGCCAGCCGTTGTCGGTTCTCTCCTGCACACAGCATCTGCCACTGGAGACCAGACCGGATTTGCTGCAGAACAAGTAAGTATAGCAATTTTTGCTTTACAGGGCTAAATAGATTAGTCTTATGCCCTGTACACACAATAGGATTTTCCAATGGAAAATGTGTGATAGAACCTTGTTGTCGGAAATTCCGACCGTGTGTAGGCTCCATCACACATTTTCAATAGGAATTTCCGTCACACAAAATTTGAGATCTGGTTCTCAAATTTTCCGACAACAAAATCCGTTGTTTGAAATTCTGATCATGTGTACACAATTCCGATGCACAAAGTGCCACGTATGCTCGGAATCTAGCAGAAGAACAGCACTGGCTATTGAACTTCATTTTTCTTGGCTCGTCGTACGTGTTTTACGTCACCGCGTTCTTGACGTTTGGAATTTCCAACCAACTTTGTGTGACCGTGTGTATACAAGACAAGTTTGAGCCAATGTCCTTCGGAAAAAATCCCATGGATATTGTTGTTGGAAAATCCCATTGTGTGTACAGGGCATAGGAATGTGGCATAGAGTAGGATTAGAATTAAGAATTCAATTTAAGAAAGGAAGGCTCAATAAATGAATATGTATGTTTAACTGGACCAACTCCTTGGGTACTTTTGTATATAATACACACACACACAGAAAGAGACAGGGCGTGCCCAGTGCTCCCATGTACTGTAACTTGTGATTGTTCATTACCATTGATCATTATGTCTTCAAAACAAAACAAACGTCCCTTCATAAGTTTGTGACAAATTTGTTGAGGTAATGTTAAGTTTGGAAATCATTTGGGAAAAATATGACAGACAGGAAATTTGTATTTACATATTAACTGAAACAAGTATTCCAACTTCCCAAATACATTTCTGTCCAATTTCTTATGAGAGCAAACATTGGAAAGTGTTGATGGCATATACTGTATGACTAGTCTTTACCTCGGTGAAGGTTGTTTACTTCATTAGGATGATCTCTTACTTATCCCTATGGATTATGTAAACTTATTATAAGGAAAATACATCCTTCAAATTAAGCAAATAAAAGCACTCTCAATTAAACTATTGCTGACAAAATGGTATACTGTAAGTTCAAGGTCATCTTCGCTTTTAAAAAATAAAAAGAATATCTTGCTGCATTACGTGTAATGATGTTTCATTAGGATAATGCTTGATTTAAAGTTAAACTTAATTCCTTTGTTGTAAATAATTTATATGCCTAGTGTATAGAGCCTAATTTATTATAATCCATTCTTGAGACATCCTAGAATGCAATGATTTTATCCTGAACATTTTGTGAGCTGTTCTGTGCAGAGAAGGATCCAGCTGTTATTTTCTGACAAATGCCTAGGCTGTAATTGATGTTTGTGGGCATGATGATTGTGGCCTACTGTAATTTCTATACCTAGTACAGGAAATATTACTTAACATGTTTGTAAAGGCACAAGTTTTTTTTTCTGCACATCAATTCCCATCAGTGCTACCCATCAGTGCCACCCATCAGTGCCCATCAGTGCTGCACATCAGGGCACACTAGTGCCACCTATCAGTGCTGCCTATCAGTGCCTACTAATGCCACCTATCAGTGTCCATCAGTGCCGCCTACAAGTGTCCATCAGTGCCGCATATCAGTGCCGCCTATCAGTTCCCATCAGTGCGGCATAATAGTGCCTCCTCATCAGCACCACCTAATAAGTGCCGCCTCATCATTGCCTATAAGTGGCACCTCATCAGTGGCCATCAGTGCTGCCTTATCAGTGTACATCAGTGAAGGAGAAACATTACTTATTTACAACACTTTCTGACAGAAACTAAGAAAAACCTTTCTATTTTTTTTTAAAATTCAGTCTTTTTTCTTTGTAAAAAATAAAAAACACAGCAGTGTTTAAATACCACCAAAAGAAAGCTCTATTTGTGTGAAGAAAATTATTAAAAATTAATTTGGGTACAGTGTTGCATGACCGCGCAATTGTCATTCACAGTGCGACAGCGTTGAAAGCTGGAAAATGGCCTGGGCAGGAAGGGGGTGAAAGCGCCCAGTATTGAAGTGGTTAAACAGTGTCAAATCATCAATCTCACTCCGCTATATGAAAGTTCTGTGTATATTCATTTTTTTTTTTAAACCAGAGTTTAGTGTCAAAGCTGGGTACACAAGATCTGCATTTTGGCAGGTTAAAACATCGATTAAACATTGATTAAAACACTGAAGGAGCCAGATGGAAAATTGATGGCTGATTTAAGTGTTCTGACCGGCACCAGCTGCAGATGTCAAAATACCATAGCTGTTGTAGCAGGGCGGTACCCTGCCAGGGTCTAAATGAAGATTATAACCCAGAATTCTCAGCCAGGATTTTCTGGAACTTTGAGCTTTCTTTTAATACAATTTGCGCAAGAAAAGCCTTTAAAAGTAAGAAAGTGAGTGGCGGTGTCCTACCATTTGATGCTAGTTCTCACATTACATATTGAAATTCCTCTATTTGTGTCGTATATCGTGGATGGTTGAATCAGTTATTCAGTCCAACTTTTGGGAGAATCTGATTATTTTTAAAAGTACATATTTATGCAGGGCCGGTGCTACCACTAGGCGCAGCAGAGGTGGAGGTCTGTGTCCTGACTCCTGCAGCAAGCAAACATTCATTGATAGGCACTGGAAGGCTGCATTGAAGGGCGCTGGTAGCCTGCATTTGATGGGTGCTGGTGAGGCTACATTTGATGGGAGCTGGTGAGGCTGCATTTGATGGGCGCTGGTGAGGCTGCATTGAAGGGCGCTGGTAGACTGCATTTGATGGGCGCTGGTGAGGCTACATTTGATGGGCGCTGGTGAGGCTGAATTTGATGGGCGCTGGTGAGGCTGCATTTGAGGGGTGATGGTGAGGCTGCATTTGAGGGGTGCTGGTGAGGCTAAATTTGATGATCGCTGGTGAGGCTACATTTTATGGGCACTGGTGAGGCTGCATTTGAACAGGGGGCTGGTGAGGCTGCATTTGATGGACGCTGGTGAGGCTTCATTTGATGGGCGCTTTATTAAAAAGGTGGGATTTACATGGGCAGGGAAAAGGGGGCGGAGTCCGCCGGGGGGGGGGGCGCAAAATTAGGTTTCGCCTAGGGTGTCAAAAATCCTTGCACCAGCCCTGTATTTATGTGAGAACAGGGCCGGTGCTACCACTAGGCAAACTAGGCAGCCGCCTAGGGTGCACTGCTGCCTAGGGCGCCCAGCCACTGGTGTTCCTGTTCTTAGCAAGCAACTAAGTCTCAGCATCAGCAGGCAGCCTCCGCTCTGTTTGCACATCGCACATAGACTCCTGAATGAATGGAAGCAACAAACATTCATTGATGGGCACTGGTAGGCTGTATTGATGTGCGCTGGTAGGCTGCATTGATGGGCATTGGTCAGCAGCATTTGAGGGCGCTGGTGAGGCTGCATTTGATGGGCGCTGCATTTATGGGCACTGGTGGGCTGCGTTTGATGGGTGCTTCGTTAAAAAGCTAGGGTATACATGGGCAGGGAAAAGGGGGTGGCAAAATTAGGTTTCGCCTAGGGTGTCAAAAATAATTTCACCAGCCCTGTGTGAAAACCATGGCCACTGTACAGCTTGCACTTGTCTGCTTTTACAGGGTACTATCAGTGTAAAATACAGTTCTTAAAGCGGAGCTCCGTCCTGGGGAAAAAAAATTTAATTTTTTAAAAGTCAGCAGCTACAAATACTGCAGCTGCTGACTTTTAAAAATCGGACACTTACCTGTCCCCCCATGTTGATGAGGACAAGGGCCTCATCCCCACAACCCTGGCCGGTGGTTGTGGGGGTCTGCGGGCGGGGGGCTTATCGGAATCTGGAAGCCCCCTTTAACAAGGGGACCCCCAGATCCCGGCCCCCCCCCTGTGTGAAATGGTAAGGGGGTACAAAAGTACCCCTACCATTTCACCAAAAAAGTGGCAAAAATGGTAAAAATGACAGGAGACGGTCTTTGACAATTCCTTTAATAAAATCTTCTTTCTTCTGGTCTTCCTTCTTCTTTCTTCATCTTCTCCTTCCGTCATCTTCTTCCATCTTCTTCCATCGTCTTCTTCCTTCGATTCGCTTCTTCTTCCTCCGGTCTTCTCGTCCCTCTCGTCCGGCGTCGTCCTTCTCGGCCGGCATCGTCGTCTCTTCTCGCAGGCCGCTCCTCGCAATGGGAGGCTCCCGCTCTGTGAGGCTCCGCTCCGGGTGACAGGTCTTGTATAACGAAGGCACCTGGTGACCCCGCCCCCCCCTCTGACGTCATGGGGGAAAGCCATAGGGAATTCCACATGACGTCCCCGTGCGTCAGAGGGGGCGGGGTCACCAGGTGCCTTCGTTATAAAAGACCTGTCACCCGGAGCGGAGCCTCACAGAGCGGGAGCCTCCCATTGCGAGGAGCGGCCTGCGAGAAGAGACGACGATGCCGGCCGAGAAGGACGACGCCGGACGAGAGGGACGAGAAGACCGGAGGAAGAAGAAGCGAATCGAAGGAAGAAGACGATGGAAGAAGATGCCGGAAGGAGAAGATGAAGAAAGGAAGACCAGAAGAAAGAAGAAAGAAGAAAGAAGATTTTAATAAAGGAATTGTCAAAGACCGTCTCCTGTCATTTTTACCATTTTTTGCCACTTTTTTGGTGAAATGGTAGGGGTACTTTTGTACCCCTTACCATTTCACACAGGGGGGGGGGGCGGGATCTGGGGGTCCCCTTGTTAAAGGGGGCTTCCAGATTCCGATAAGCCCCCCGCCCGCAGACCCCCACAACCACCGGCCAGGGTTGTGGGGACGAGGCCCTTGTCCTCATCAACATGGGGACAAGGTGCTTTGGGGGGGACCCCAAAGCACCCTCCCAATGTTGAGGGCGTGTGGCCTGGTACGGTTCAGGTGGGAGGGGGGGCCGCTCTCGTCCCCCCCTCCTTTCCTGCGGCCTGCCAGGTTGCGTGCTCGGATAAAGGGTCTGGTATGGATTTTGAGGGGGACCCCCACGCCATTTTTTTTTTTTTTTTTTGGCCGGGGTTCCCCTTAAAATCCATCCCAGACCTGAAGGGTCTGGTATGGATATTTGGGGGGGACCCCACGCCATTTTTTTTTTTTTTGGCTGGGGTCCCCCTTAATATCCATACCAGACCTGAAGGGCCTGGTTATTGAATTTGGGGGGACCCCTACGCTTTTTTTTTTTTTTATATCAATGAATGACTGTTTTTTAAATAGCTTTTTTTTCTGCAAAAATGACACTTTGTCATTCGAATTCATTCGAATGCATTCGAATTCATTCGAATGCATTCGAATTCATTCGTTATATCTGCTATAATAATTTCGTTTGAATTAGTTGAAATTTGATATTGGTAGTTGGATTCGAATAATTTGGAGCTGAAATTCGTAAACGGAATTTTTCCTGCAAAAATGACACTTTGTCATTCGAATTCATTCGAATCCATTCGAATTCATTCGAATTCATTCGAATTCATTCGAATTCATTCGAATTCATTCGAATCATTCGGCAACGAAATTCGTAAACGGAATTTCGTATTCCGTACGGAATTCGTAAAAAAAATAATTCGTACTACAGATTCGTAAATTCGTACGAATTTCGAAAAATTCGTACGAATTACGAATTCGTACGAAACGAATCGCACATGTCTAGTTGATATATGCTGCTTAGCACTTTGCAGCTTGCACCTATTTAAATGTGCAGTGACCTCTAGCAACCAATGGGTGTGTGGTAATAATGTGCAGTAACCTCTAGCAACCAATGGGTGTGTGGTAATAATGTGCACTGTGTTTTCTTGGTGGGGACTGCTTCTCCTGTCAGGAGATGACAATGGTTTGGCAGGAGGGAATCCCCTGTCAACACTGTGCTGATGGTGGAATTTAGCTAGTTTCTTTCCTGCAACCTGTGGCTGCAGGATCCGTGATCACACAAACCACTAATCATGATGTTAGTTCTCTTGTACACATCCTCCCCGTTGAGGGGTATAACGTTTGATCATACTGGTCTACTCATGTTTTGTTGTCCACAAAACCATCAACATCAATTATGCAGCCTAGCAAATGAATGACCTATGGGCAGTTAATAAAAAATGATTTTTTTTGAACTTGGTATTGTCTTTATATTTTGCAGTGCACTCGTTACAAACTCGATGGAGAAGTCTCAAAGACTGTTACATCCCGTACCTACGGAAATTAAAAGAAGGAAGGAGTGGTTACGGCTCAAAAAGATTAGCCCCATATGCCCATGCCGGGGATCTCAAATTTTTAAAACCAGTGTTGGAAATGTGAGAGTAAGTTATCAGCAGGCATATTTGCAGAATTTGACATATACAATTGTAATGCTTCTTTTAAAAATTTGTTATTCGTATTTCAGAACCCAAGCAAGCTGGGAAGACAGCACACAGGGTTTGCCACTGGAAGGTGAGTTAGAGGAGGCTGCGGAGGAGGAGGAAGAACAATTCCAAGACACTGTTGACAAGGAACTGTTCATAGATGAAAGAGGGTCATCAACAAACTCCATGAATTAGGAGGAGGCTGAACCAGGGTCTAGCAATATCTCTAGGCCTTTGCGAAGATCTACAAGGGGAAGTGCCAGGGCTGGGAAACCCATGGATCAAATCTTACATGTGGTCAGTGAGATGTCCACTAAAATGTCTGAAAACCAGTGCGAAGACACAGCTTTTCTCACTGTAATTTTAGGCATATGTAAACAGGTTCCCAGAGAGAAAAAATATGCATTCAGGATGGCTTTGATGTCAACTGGTCAATCCTTTGTGTGTGAGGAGCCAACAACATCCTCAGCATATATGCAACCCCCCCCTCCCCCCCATATCCCCCTTATCAACAGTACCCTCACTTTCAAAGTACACAGTATGCCCCACCAATAAACCGCCCATACTGTGACGAGTATGGTAATATGCTGAATCCCTCAAGGCCACGCATGTTACATCCAATTCCTGCCCCCACTACCTCCACCCTTGGCCCCCCGACCACTCACCAACTTAGGCAGCCTACACCCAGTCAGGTTCCACCTTTTCAGGAAAGCCAATACTACCCAGGAACATCAGTGAATTACCCTGGACCATCCACTAGTTCAGGTTCCGGGACCACTGAAACAAAAACATTTGAAACAAAAACAACACACCAGCAATTGTAAGGTTTTGTTATCTTTGGTGTTGTTTTGATACCTGTTCATTTATGTTTCTTTGTTGTGGTTACCAAAACAACAACCAAAAAATGGTGTGTTCACCAAAAAAAAACATTTTTTAGTTTTGTTGCATTCTTGCGGCTAAAAAATATTCAGATTCTATATTGTTATTTTTTGTCTGACGTTATTTTTTTGGTGTTGTTCAAATTGATATATGTTATTTTTTTTTTGTTGTTGGCAGGAATAAACAACCAAAAAATGGTGTAGTTCACGAAAACAAACTTTATTTTTGGTGCATTCTTGCACGAAAATTTTGCAAATAAAAAATATTCTGGTTGCATTATATGTTTTTTAATTATCCCTTTTTTTGGGGGGTTAAAGACCTGTTATTCAGCGTTTAAATTGCAATTACACATAACAGACATATAAATAATAATAAAAAAAGGTGTGACATACATTATGCAATAGCAACCAGCAGCAGACATGGAAAACAAAGTGAAACCCTCAAGCACAGTGGCACCATTGCTGGTGCCCCTACTGGCACTCCATAGGGCACCCTCCAAATCATGCATATCATGCATGAGGGAATCTTCAAAAAGGTACCCATCATGGACATAGTTATGAAGCACACATGCTGCTTTTACCGCAGATATTGCATTCTCCATTTTCAAATTTATAGGTGTAGGTAGGAACACTTGTTAGATAAAATGCCAAAAGCACATTCGACATTCGATTAGAATAAGGCCTTAGTAGATGGTCACTGAGAGCAAAGGCCTCATCCCCAACATAGACAAATGGCAGTGGCAGCACATTTGTCCCTGGCAGCGGACAGTCCTGTGACAAGTCCAGGCCATTTTCCCTCAACATTCTTCCAAAAGATGATTGTGCAAAAATACTGGAGTCTGAGCTGCTGCCATACGATCCTGTGTTTATATAAATAAAACAATAATTGGCATCATCCACTGCTAGTAAGACAAACATAAAATATTTTTTATAGTTGAAGAATTTGGTTCCACTGCCACTTGGCATCACTAATCTTATACGTTTCCTGTCAATTGCCCAGGCAAAATTTGGAAAATTGCATCGGACCCAGAAAACTTCCACTGTCTTGCACCAATCTTTGAGAGTGGTGCTTCTTCAGGGCCAAATCCCTAAGAACATTCCAGATGTCTCTGCAGGTATCATGTACAATATTGCTGGCAGTAGTTTTGCCAACCAAGAACTCAAAATGCAAACATGCAAAGGAATGTCCAGTTGGCAGGTGACTAAAATGGCAGAGTAAATACAGTTTTTTTAGAATGATGCATATTAACAATAAGCTACTTCTATATTAGAAATAAAAACTAGCTTGGAAGGAGGTGCCTGGGGAAGTGAAGGAAGAAGAGGAGCAGGAGAAAGACACTGGTGATGTACAGGCACAATTACTATGGTAAACACCCACAATTACATGCTAGTATTTATTATTTCAATTCATGTAAAAAGGATCAAATAATTATGTGGATCTCCAAATGCCACATATGAGGTAAGAAGAAGAAAAAGTAGGTATGAAAAGTTACCTCATTGTTATAATGAGTCTTTCAATGGCCGGAATACTACTTTGGAAACTGGTGTTTTGTCACTCTAGATGGCTAGAGATCAAAGCCAACAAGTCATCAAAACTGTAAAGAGAAAATATATGGCTTTTAGCTACATTGACCATGTAAAAATTGACCATTTTTACTCTATTTCCATTTTTTTGTTTGCTCAGGTTATTTGGAACACTTCTAGCTATTCAAAGCTAAAAACTAGAAATGGACTCATAGTGGCCATGCATATACACGTTTTCCAAAATATATCTTGGAGCATTTGCAAGTTGACATAAACAAATGTTCTCACCTTCTAATTGTGTAGTTGAAGAATTTGTCTTCATGAGCACAGAGGTCCTTATAAAGGACCCAAAACTGGCCTCTCCCTTCCCTTTGGGTGATGACAGGATGGATCCAAACCTTATGCCTTCTCTTCCTCCAGTTATCCTCTTGTTCTTCATCTATTAATGCTGCTACAGCAGCCATAATGACTGCTGACCCAACATATTGCATAGCCAACATGTTTGCTAAGCACTATACAACACGTGACAACGAAAGAGGAAGGGGAAATGACTAAGCAGGATAAGGAATTACATCACTATGACAAAATCGCATTTAAAAAAAAAACATCAAAGTCGCACAAAGTCGTTTGTAAAGTTCGCATCAAATCGCAACAAAAATCGCATTGCAAAGTCGCACTGTAAATCGCACGACTTTGGGGTCGCAATAGTGGAAACCTTAATGTTTCATTTACATTTATCATTCTGTCATTAACACCATTTAAAGTATGGAAAATGGATAAGTAGTTGAACTTATTTATTTGAATCATTCTCCTAACAACGTTTTCAACATACATTTGAAGAGTTTTTAGTTAATAAATAACATAATAAATAATAAATAACATTCACTAAACCTAACACTAGAATATGTGAAAAAATTTCATTTTTATAGAATTTCCCTCAAAAAGGGAAAACCCTGTTTGTCTGAAATCTGTTGATATACTAAAGAAGTTGCTGCTGTTCACTTAGCAAAATTAATGTTTACTAAGATTTTTTTCAAGCGATCACAAGCATCTGTAGCAGCCAACAGTGATTATTGTGTTCCGCCGGAAGAAAAGACTCCCCATGCTCCCTGCCAACAGAACACAATAGCACTGCGGGTAGGATCCTACCATCAACACAGGCGAGCAATTTTCTTTCCCTCCACCCGTGCTGGAAGGAAAGAAAATTGCATAATCTATTGATGCTTTAGTTGCCCTTCCTATTAGGGGTGAGCCATATTCAGCTGGGTTCACTTTGAGGCAGGTTCAGCGAACTACTGAAGTTAGTGTGCTGAATATGAACCTCATTGAAGTCAATAAAAGCAGAATGTTAAAGTGGTTGTAAACCTTTACAAACCACTTTGACCTACAGGTAAGCCTAGATTAAGGCTTACCTGTAGGTCCAAGAAATATCTCCTAAACCTGCACGGTTTAGGAGATATTTGCTAAAAGACAGGCACCGCTGTCTACGGTGGCACGCAGGCGGACTGAGCACTCCACAGCTAACGGCGATATGCCGCTCGTGGCGGCTCCCGTGCGTATGCACGGGAGTGATGTCATCGCGGCTCCGGTGAATCACAACGCCGGAGCAGTGAGACCAGGAAGTCTCTCCGGGATACATGGCAGCGGTGAAGATGAAGATGGAGGACCGCTTCGGGGGCTTCGTTCTCAGGTAAGTTATTCATAATGAGCTAGTATGCTATGCATACTAGCTCATTATGCCTTTGCCTTGCAGGGTGCATTTTTTTTTTCTTTTTGAAAGCCTTTACTTCCTCTTAAAAAAACATGGTCTAGGGCAGTGATGGTGAATCTTGGCACCACAGATGTTTTGGAACTACATTCCCCATGATGCTCTACTACACTGCAGTGTGCATGAGCATCATTTGAAATGTAGTTCTAAAACATCTGGGGTGCCAAGGTTTGCCATCACTGGTCTAGGGTAATAGGCAAGGGATTGTCAACAAATGAAATAGGGAGCTGGGAATTGGATTGCGGAACATGTACCAAAGCAAAATAATGTTTTCAATTATGTTGAGTGGGGAGCAACAATTTTTATAATAATTAAAGTATAATATGCCAAATTTCTTTAAGTAATGTGTCTGAGGTATTCTGTTGAGCTGCCTATGAAGTGGGACATCTGCAGATGTATGAAACCTACTACAGCAAAACTGACCTGTACGAAGACAATTTGCTGTTTAAGCAGTAATTAGTAAGAAATAATAGCTCCCAGCTGTATATTTTCTTTTATAATCAAAGTGGGCTGGGATTCCTCTCACCTTTACCAGATACTTACAATACCCTAGATAAGGGTCTAGTATAGATGTCAATGAGGGGCCCCACATAAAAAAATGGGGGTGAGGTATGGGGCTCCCCCTAAAAATACCTACCAGACCCTTATCCTTGATGAGGGACTGGTGTGGATGTCAAGGGGAACTCCACACAATAAAACTAAATAAAAAAGCATTGGATACTCCCCAAAATCCATATCAGCCCCCAATCTGAACATGTAGCCTGGCAGGCCAGAAAAGGGGAGAGCGCAATTTCTTCTCCTGACCCATGCCAGACCACATACCCTCAACATGGGTGGCATACCTTGCCAGGGGGACCCCTTCCCCACAACCTTTTGACTTCTTGGCAGGCATTTTTCATTGTGATTGAAATGAATCTGGATCACTGGATGACAAAATACATGATGGATTACATTATGAAACTTTTTTTTTTGAATGCGTCTATTTACTGTTATTTTTTTGGTGATTATGTGGGGGAACTTTTTACTCCTTACTCATTCACATGGTAGGCAATATCTTGGGGCCCCTTTTTGTTAAATGGGGCTTCGAGATTCCGTTAACCCCTCCTCCACTGACCTTTATAACCAGCAGTCCAGGATTGTGAGGAAGAAACCATTACCATGGCAACAATGTACCTTTTCACGTTGAGGGCACATGGCATGGTATGGTTCAGGAGTTGGGTGCTTGACTCTCCCCCTTCCCTCTTTCCTGACAAGCAAGGTTGCATGCTTAGGGTTTGCTTGGAGTTTCTCCTAAAATACCATCTCATTTAGGACCCCAAACTTTTCCCCTTGTTCGGTCTTTTTTTAGTACAAGCCACACGATCCGAAACAAAGCAACACGTCTACTATTAATGAAGATTTTGCAATATGTTGACATTATCACGTAAAAAGTCAAAGTTAAGGTCCAGTTTTAAATACTACAAACTGTGGGTTGAGGAGTAAAAGTATCAGATTCTAGATGAACTAACCTGTTCTTAATTATAAAGAAATCCTGGAAGTTCAACATGGCCCCTCATGGCAAAGAACTCTCTGAGGATCTGAAAAAAAGATCTGTTGCTGTACATAAAGATGGCCTAGGCTATAAGAAGATTGCCAAGACCCTGAAACTGAGCTGCAGCACAGTGGCCAAGACCATACAGTGGTTTAACAGGACAAGTTCCACTCAAAACATGCCTCGTCATGGTTGACCAAAGGAGTTAAGTGCACGTGCTCAGTATCATATCCAGAGGTTGTCTTTGGAAAATAGACATATGAGTGCTGCCAGCATTGTTGCAGAGGTTAAAGGGGTGGGGGGGCAGCCTGTTAGTGCTCAGACCATACGCCACACACTGCTTCAAATTGGTCTGCATGGCTGTCGTCCCAGAAGGAAACCTCTTCTAAAGATGATGCACAAGAAAGCCTGCAACATGGATTACTGGAACCATGTTGTATGGTCTGATAAAACCAAGATAAACTTATTTGGTTCAGATGGTGTCAAACATATGCAGCGGCAACCAGTAGGATAACCTACTTGCTAAGCAGTTTAGAATTTTAAGTGTAATAGAATAAATGTAATCACTGCGCTTAGGTAATATAAGTATAAAGAAAAGCAGCCGACACAATGAATTTGTGATACCAAATCCCAATATGTGCATAAGAAAAATGTGCAGTACCTCAAAGGAACAATTCAAATTGAAGTTACGATTACCCGCAACACAGTGTCGTCGCTAGGGGGTGGCTTTTGGGGCTATAGCCCCGAATCTGGGGCCCATAGCCCAGAGTCTCTGCAGGGGTCCCCAAGGGGAGGGGAGACTCTATGGGGACCCTGATGCAAGGGGGAGACTCTCTGGGAACCCTGATTTTAAGGGGGGGGGGCTCTCTGGGGACCATAATGTAAGGGAGGCTCTCTGAGAACCCTGATGTAAGTGGGGGGCTCTCTGGGGACCCTAATGCAAGGGGGAGGCTCTCTGGGGACTCTGATGTAAAGAGGAGGCTCTCTGAGGACCCTGATGTAAGTGGGGGGGTCTCTGGGGATATATACACACACGTATATTACTGTATATACATGTGTATGCCCGCCCAAGCGTATGACTTTCTTTACTACGCTGCTATGGGCTCTAGCCCAGATCTTTTGTAGACCTAGCAACGCCCCTGCTGCATCCTCCAATCCAAAACTGGTCGGATATGTGGATGCTGATTGGGCCGGGGACTGGACAGACAGCACATCCACAAGTGAATTCATCTTCCAGTATGGGGAAGGAACCATAAGTTGGTCTAGTCGAAAGCAAACAACTGTCATTCTATCTTCAACTGTAGCAGAGTACATTGCAGCAGCATACGTATGTCAAGAAGCGATATGGATTTGTCAACTTTTTGTGGACATTGGGATAGACAAGTCAAAACCAATTCCCATTTTTGAAGACAACCAGGGATGTATAGAGCTTACACAATCAGAAAGGGTCAATCCTAGGATCAAATACATCAATATCAAGTATCACCTACTGAGGGACAATCAACAGCAAGGTGTTCTTGACATTCAATACTGCCTGTCAGAGGAGATGACTGCTGAAGCACTCACTAAGCCTTTATTGAAGGAATGTCATAGTTATTTCCAGAGAGGGCTGCATATAATTTGACAAAGCACATGTCGTTGAGAAGGAGTGTTGGAAGAGCAACAGCATGTAATGTAAAGTTGCTTTAATAAACTGACAATAGAGCATTATACCTATCTATGCAGCAGGCTGCGCTGTGGTATAGTCTATAGTTCTTCTATTTTTTTTTGATATAACAGGATGTATTGTCTATCTATGCTCAATGCACTGGTTTGTGTTCTCTTCCTGTCTGTCTCCATGATGATAAAGGGCATGTAATATATTTCTCCATAAAAGTAAAGCCGTTTGCTGTATCCAAGAAGCTTCCAAAGCTTGATTTCAATACTAAGATATGAAGAGCGGGTCTGCATAGATTCATAAAGTGTTTATAAATCAGAAAAATAAAGGCAGCACCTTTTTTACCCTATACCCTTCACAGAGGCATAACTAGAACCTTCTGGGCCCCAGTGCAAGAAACCATGAAGGCCCCCCGGACCTCTGGTCCCGGGGCCCTCCCCTCCTGGACCAGGGTTGGGATGACACCTTTTCTTCAAGCCAAACCCAAATTATTTTGCAGCACACAGCATTTTTTTTGTAGTATACATTATGCATATAATTTGTGATTAAACACTTCCCGACCGCCTCACGCAGATATACTGCGGCAGAAGGGCACGTACAGGCAGATTAACGTACCTGTACATTGCCATTTAAGAGGCGGCTCGCGGGGGCGCGTACAGACGGCAGCACACGCGCCGGGACCTCCGTGACCGCGTTTGCGGGTTCTGCGGACCCAATGTCTGTGGGGATACCCGTGATCGCCTCAGGTTGAGGCAGAACAGGGAGATGCTAATGTAAACAAGCATCTCCCCGTTCTGCCTAGTGTCACTGTCACTGATCAGCTCTCCATGTAATCGGGAGCGCTGATCAGTGACGTGTCACACACAGCCCCTCCCTCCCACATTTAGAATCAATCCTTAGGACACACTTAACCCCTACAGCGGCACCTAGTGGTTAACCCCTTCACTGCCAGTTACAATTTTACAGTAAGCAATGCAATTTTTTAGCATTGATCGCTGTATTAATGCCAATGGTCCCAAAATGTGTCAAAATTGTCTGATGTGTCCGCCATAATGTCGCAGTCAAGATAAAAATCGATGATCGGCATCATTACTAGTAAAAAATTAATTATCAATAAAAATGCCATAAAACTATCCCCTATTTTGTAGACGCTATAATTTTTGCGCAAAAAAAATCAATAAACGCTTATTGTGATTTTTTTTACCAAAAATATGTAGAAGAATATGTATCGACCTAAACTGAGGAAAAAATATGTTTTTTTTTATATTTTTTGTGGATATTTATTATAGCAAAAGTAAAAAATAATGTGTTTTTTTTTTCAAAATTGTCGCTATTTTTCTATTTACAGCGCAAAAAATAAAAACCGCAGAGGTGATCAAATACCACCAAAAAGGGGGTGCTGACTGGTGATCTAGTGATTGATCAGAAACCATTAGATCAGCAGTCAGCCCCCTCTCTCCCCAGATACCCCCCATTAGCTCAGAGTCCCCTAATATCACACCCCTCTCCTTAGAGTCCTCCATTAGATCGGGAGCCACTGCAAACGAGGAAGTCACGTCGGGCACCCGCGATAACTCCACGCAGAGACAGAACGGAGATCTGTCAATGTAAACAGACAGATCTCTGTGCTGTCAGTGGTGAGGAGAGTGATCTGTTGTTCATACTAAGTATGAACAACAAACGGTCTCATCACCCAGGCAGTCCCATCCCCCCACAGTTAGAATCACTCCCTAGGTAACACAGTTAACCACTTGATCGCCCCTTACTGTTAACACCTTCCCTGCCGGTGACATTTACACAGTAATCAGTGCATTTTTATAGCACTGGTCGCTGTATAAATGCCAATGGTCCCAAAAATGTGTCAAAAGTGTTTGATCTGTCTGCCGCAATGTCACAGGGGGGGTGGGGGTGATAGATAGAGAGAGAGGAGGAGGGGGGGGTGACAGAGAGGGGGTAAGAGGGGCTGTGGGGTTAGAGATAGAGAGGAGGGTGGGGGTGCCAGAGAGGGAGATGAGAGAGAGGGGGGAGTGAATGAGAAAGTGAAAGGGGTAGGGAGTGACAGAGAGGGGGATGAGAGAGGGGGTGGAAGGGTGAGGGAGGGGTAAGAGAGAGAGGAAAGTTGGGGGGACAGGAAGGGGGTGAGAGAGAGAGGGGGAAAGGATGGTTGAGAGAGGGGGTGGGGTGAGAGGAGGGGTGAGAGAGGGGGTGAGAGAGGAGGTGGGGGGTGAGAGAGAGAGGAGGGATGAGAGAGAGAGGGGGATGAGAGAGGGGGGTTAGGAGACAGAGGTGGGTGAGAGAGACGAGGGAGTGGGGGGGTGGGGGCGAGAGAGAGAGGGGGTGGGGTGAGACAGAGAGAGTGGGACAGGGGGTGAGAGAGGAGGTTGAGACCCCCCCTGCTCACCTTCCCCCGGCTCCTTAACCTTCAGCTATTTCCTGCACATCCTGTCCAGGCACACAGCCGGCTCTGCCATCCTCACTGGAGGCACAGACAGCACAGCTTCAGGCATTATCTGAGGGAATGGCAAGTGCTGTGTGTGTGCCCGGATCGAGTGTTCAGTGCTGCATACTGTAATGCCGCGTACACACGAAGGGACTATCCCGCGGGATTGTCCGCTGGACTCAAGTCCACCGGACAATCCCCTCGTGTGTGGGCGCCGGCGGCCTTTTTGGCGCCAAAAGTCCGGCGGACTAGGTTTTAAGTTTTGTTTTAAAATTGTCCGCTGGACTTGGCAGTCCGGCAACAATCTGGCAGTCCGGCCGTTAGTAGGCTAGTCCGCCGGACTTTTGAAATGAACGGACTTGCCGCTCATCGGAAAGTCCGTTCATTTAGCAAGTGACTACAAGTAGACGTAGCTAGCGTAGGCAGTGAATGCCGCTGCGCTAGCCCCGTCACCTGGCATGGATTTAAAGGGACTTTGGGGTGGGGGGTCCCCCCCAAATCCATCTCAGACCCTTATCCGAGCACGCAGCCCGGCAGGCCAGGAAAGGGGTGGGGACGAGCGAGCGCCCCTCCTGAGCCATACCAGGCCGCGTGCCCTCAACATGGGGGGTGCCCTGGGGAAAGGGAAAGGGAAAGGTGCGGCCCCCCCACCCCAAAGCACCTTGTCCCCATGTTGATGAGGACAAGGGCCTCTTCCCGACAACCCTGGCCATTGGTTGTCAGGGTCTGCGGGCGGGGGGCTTATCGGAATCTGGGAGCCCCCTTTTATAAGGGGCCCCCAGATCCCGGCCCCCCACCCTATGTGAATGAGTATGGGGTACGATGTACCCCTACCCATTCACCTAAGGTGTAAAATGTAAAGTAAAAAAACACACAATTTTGAAAAAATATTTTATTGCACTGCTCCGGGGGTCTTCTTCCGTCTTGGGGGTCTTCTTGCCGGACTCCTCCGCCATTTACCTAGCGGAGGAGGCCAGCTACCTTCTTCGTCGTCGACGCTGTCGTCTGGGGGTCTCGATCCGCCTTCGGGGGTCTTCCGGGGTCTCTTCTGTTCTTGCCGCGGTCGTCGTTTTCCGCGCCGCCGGCGCCGCCTTCTTCTTCTTCTACTGATGTTGACCCGTCGCTGTCTCTGGCCGGAATGACAGAGCCGCGTTGTGCTGGGACTTATATAGGGACAAAGGGACAGGGTCACATGCTCATGTCACATGGTGACCCCGCCCCCTTGTGATGTCACAGTCCCGGAGGATGCTGGGACTGTGACATCACAGGGGGGCGGGGTCACCATGTGACATGAGCATGTGACCCTGTCCCCTTGTCCCTATATAAGTCCCAGCACAGCGCGGCTCTGGCATTCCGGCCAGAGGCAGCGACGGGTCAACATCGGAAGAAGAAGAAGAAGAAGGCGACACGGAAAACGACGACCGCGGCAAGAACAGAAGAGACCCCGGAAGACCCCCGAAGGCGGATCGAGACCCCCAGACGACGGCGTAGACGACGAAGAAGGTAGCCGGCCTCCTCCGCTCGGTAAAAGAGCTAGGTAAATGGCGGAGGAGTCCGGCGATAAGACCCCCAAGATGGAAGAAGACCCCCGGAGCAGTGCAATAAAATATTTTTTCAAAATTGTGTGTTTTTTTACTTTACATTTTACACCTTAGGTGAATGGGTAGGGGTACATCGTACCCCATACTTATTCACATAGGGTGGGGGGCCGGGATCTGGGGGCCCCTTATAAAAGGGGGCTCCCACATTCCGATAAGCCCCCCGCCCGCAGACCCCGACAACCAACGGCCAGGGTTGTCGGGAAGAGGCCCTTGTCCTCATCAACATGGGGACAAGGTGCTTTGGGGTGGGGGGGCTGCACGGCCCCCCTTTCCCCAGGGCACCCCCCATGTTGAGGGCACGCGGCCTGGTATGGCTCAGGAGGGGGGGCGCTCGCTCGTCCCCACCCCTTTCCTGGCCTGCCGGGCTGCGTGCTCGGGGGTCTGAGATGGATTTGGGGGGGACCCCCACGCCGTTTTTTCGGCATGGGGAGTCCCTTTAAATCCATGGCAGGTGACGGGGCTAGCGTGGCGGCATTCACTGCCTACTCTAGCTACGTCTACCTGAAGTTACGTTCTAAATGAACGGACTGCTCCGTGTGTGGGCAAGTCCGTTCATTTTCAAAAGTCCCGCGGACTTTTTCCAGCGGATTGTCCGCCGGAGAAGTCCGGGCGTGTGAGGGCAAGTCACACGCTTGGAAGTCCGGGCGTGTGTGGGGAAGTCCCGCCGGACTGGGTCCGGCAGACAATCCACCGGACTAGGTCCGGCGGACAAAGTCCGAACGTGTGTACGCGGCATAAGGATTACTTACTACTCAGTCCCCTCATTGGCTCCTTCACTCCGGCCTCTTCCTTTATCCCAGGCGGTCAGCCTCCTCCTGGTTCCTCGAGTCCTTCCTTACTGCCTATATTATCTCTGCCTCTCACGAGTCGCCCTACTGATCTCCGGCCGGTGTTGCCTCTGTCACCAGCAAGAGCGGTGTGCTGCCCTTGTGTCTCCGCAGCGCAACAGCCGTGCAATGTCACCCGCTGTGTCCGGGCCTGGTGTCACCCCTCTGGCAGGTGTCACCCGAGTGCGGGCCGCACCCCCCGCTCCCCATAGCAACGCCACTGGTATGACATGTTTGTTATTTAAAAAAAGAAAACAAACCTTTACAATCACTTTAAGCTTTGACACAAAAAAAACTGGAAGCTGATTTGTTTCTATGCACAGCTGCACCAGATTTTGCACTCTCTAGTTTTAGTAAATCAACCCCTGAGTGTGTGTGTTTCTGTCACTACCATTTTCCATATCCCTGTACACTGTGTTCACTCAGAAGCACAACTAAAAGTTTTTTGAATTTATCTACACTCCTCGCTGACACCACCAACTGTGGAAGGGAGTTACCACTCTTACAGTAAAGAACCCCCTCAGCAGTTTTAAGATTGGACCACTTTTTATTTAACTTCTTCTTTAACTGCTTGCCGACCATATAATTTACATCTACATCGGCAAGGTGGTTCTGCCACTCAGGATCATATACCTATACCCCGTTTTTTTAGCAGGCAGCCAGCTTTCTCATGACCCTGGTCCCAGTGGCTCATGACCTGCTGGAGCGGTTTCCGAAACGGCGGGAGCGGGGGGACTCCGTTCCGCTAGTTCGCCCGAGAAACAATCTGACGGTGCAGCCAACTGCTCTCATAGGCGATCGCAGAGTTAAAGTGGTTGTAAACCCTTTACAACCACTTTTTGCTACAGGTAAGCCTATAATAAGGCTTACCTGTAGCTACCCCAGATATCTCCTAAACCTGCACGGTTTAGGAGATATCCCCTGTATCTGCATGTGCCAACGTCATCGGCACATGCGCACTGATGCAACGGCACGTACATGCCGTTACTTCAGTTAGTGTGCTGTTACCGGCAGCTACCGCATGCATGCGCCATCGCGTCTCTGGCCAATCACAGGGCGATACCTGTGTTTGAGGACCGATGCAGGGGCTTCAATTTAAGGTAAGTAATTCATAATGAGCTAGTATGCTATGCATACTAGCTCATTATGCCTTTGTCTTGTAGGTTTTTTTTTGTGGGTTTAACTTTAACACTGATCGACACTATGGCCTTGGAGGACCATAGCGACATCATAGCGGCACTTCCGGTCCAAGCTGAAATTATTTTTTGTTTTTTTTTTTTAAGCGAAAGATCAAAAGGGAAAGAATTGAGGTCTTTGTGACCCCAGATCTCTGCATAAAGAGGACCTGTCTCTTTATTTCTATTACAAGGGATGTTTACATTTTTTTTTTATAGCACTGGATATCCTTAGTCTGATGTCCAGCAACCCACTTCCTTTGAGCCCAGGTTGTCCTGAACCCACCCCAGCTTGTGACTGGTCAGTGAAGGAGAAGCAGTACACTGAAGAACTCATCTCTCTGTAACTCTGTTTTCTCCTCCTTTCAGCATGCTTCTTGTAATCCTATGAACTGATTGGCTGCTTCTTCCTCTCACACACCAGCTCTGCTATAAAGAGACTTCAAGAGATTGATACCGGGTCATCTTCAGGTACTAAACTGCTTGTATTAAAACAGATGATGTATTAAAGTGATTCTAAACTACGGCACTACCTGCATAAAGTTTGCATGTTCTCCCTGTGCATGCGTGGGTTTCCTCCGGGTACTCTGGTTTCCTCCCACACTCCAAAGACATGTCAATAGGTTAATTGGCTCCTGTCTAAATTGGCCCTAGTTTCTTACTGACTTTTTCTGCCTGTCTGTAAAATCCTCTGTGAGCTCTCAACCCTCTCCTTTTTTCCCTGAGGAGAACATGCAAATTGCAGTCATGCTCATTGCTCTATGCACGTTACACATATTTTAGTTCATAGTCCATCTCAGGAGCGAGTAATAAAGGTTGGCTACATTCCTACCTACAGAGGGACCATGGAGAACGTAGCCACCCTCTAGCAGGAAGTCAGACCACAGCGGGGAAAAAAAGGAATTGGAGATTTTGAAGAGGCTGGGAGCAATAGAAGGGACTTTTTTGTGTTAGAAACACATGCTAGAATAGAATTTTATTTTTGAAACCAGAGTTTCAACCATCGGGTGGTGACAGGGTCTCTTTAAGTGACCCAAATAATAATGCTTCTGAAAAAGTGCAATGAAGCTGTTTTTTGTTTTTTTTCAATAATCATTTCACCTATCATTAATTGGCATTAATTCACACTATACATGGGAGGATTTGCTAAGCAATATCTCGCATGTAAACTCGCTTCTCCATCATCTGCCTGTAAACAAATCATACAAACAGTGACAATCACATCTGACCCTAAATATTAACAAACAAAAAAAAACGTTTCCAGTGGAAAGACAAAAAAGTCTACTCGTGTTCTCCAGGTAAGGATGAACATGTAGATTGCAAAGAGTAGAGTGTGTTGTAATCTGCAGCAACCAATCAGAAATGAGACTTCTGTTGCGGTACAATCCAAGCAGAATTGGAAGCGATGCTTTGAAATAGAGAAGGGGTGCAGACATAGGGCCATGTCACATGGGAGATATTTATGCTGGTGAGCAGTGTTGCCAACCTACCAGATTGAAATTTACTGACACAACACCCAAAATTTACTGGCACAGCCAAGTTTTTACTGGCATTTCCAAAAGTTACAAAATTACAGTTTTAAGTGCAAATTTGAGTATTTAGGCTACAAACAAATACAATATGCAATTAGCAATATTATTTAAGGTAGATAATAAGGCAAAACACATTTAATTTTTTATTTTTGATATATTAAGTAAGTAGCTCAGGAACTGGCAAGACATTAGAATGGGCGGCACACACATAAAATGGACTCTCACAGTGACACTGACAGCAGTGTGCAGCAGCACAGATGATGATGACCCCTCACTGACACAACACATCCCCTCCTGGGCCACAGTGACAGTCTCTCTCCAAGACAAGCGGCCCCTCCAGTCCACTCCAGTCTAAACAGCACTGATGGCCCCAGTCCCAGCCTGCCTTGGTCCCATATCGCAGAGCCACACACGAGGCTCTGGTCGCTCTGCTTGGCTTCATTGCACTATGACATCACACGACATGCTCATGCACCGCCTCTGCCAGAGCCACCCGATCACACTCGGATGGTTGCAACCGGCTCCAGACCAAGCCGAGCTTCACAGACATATTTTTTACTGGCAAACATTTACTTTTACTGACATTTACTGGCAGGAGAAAATTGCCTGGCTGCCAGTAAAAATACTGACGGTTGGCAACACTGCTGGTGAGTATTTAGCAGTGTCAGGATCACACAGGCTGATGTCAGACTGGAAATTCTGCAATCATCGATGGTAGGATCGCTGAAGAGACTGCCTGCCTGTCACTGTGGAGTCACTCCCTCTCTAGCTGGATTAGTGGTGGTCAACCAGCTTGATATGAGGCCTTAAGTGTGTCCCTCAACATCATCAAATGGCCGCATATAAAATTCTTTTCTCTTCTATTTGTCTATAATAAATCAACCCCTTTGTGTATTTTTAATTTATGCAAAGTGTTCTCTGATTGTATGAGTTGAAGAGGCGGGTTGGAAATGTTACAATCTCCATCTCATCCAATCACAGAATGCTTTGTATTCATTGAAAAAAATACAATGAATGATGCCCACGCAGAGCAGGTGATCCCCCTGTGGTTACGATGCAGCAGGGCAGCCCCTCAGCATAGGACCTGGAAGATAGAGAGGATCACTGCAGTAAGCTGAGCCAATGTAACTATTCAAATCTGGTTTTCATTGATCAGAATGTATTGATATGATGTATCCCTGTTATTGCAGGTCCAATTGCCCAGAGAACCAGGTCTCGATTCTCTCTGGTGGGTCATGCACCGGACCAGCTGCCGGCGAGATCCAGGAGACGTCAGATCCCTGAGGCCAGACGGAGGGATAGAAGCCGTTCTCCAGCACGTCCTGCCTCCTGCACCATCTGTTTGGAGGATCTGGAAGAAGGACAAGGAGCTTACCGGCTCGCCTTCTCCCACAGCTTTCAAGTACAGCCTTGTGGAACAGGCTTTGGCCCCAGTGCCCCAACTGCCGGGCTCGTGTCCCTTTGACCCAATGGGTAAGTATAACATTCTTCAATGTTTTGGATCTGTATTTTTCTTTAGGAAACCCTTTATTAAATGCCATTTATTTTCCCAACACCCTTCTTTTTGCATCACCTATGTCAGAGGGGAGATAGATCTTCAACCTTTCCTGCCTGAACAACGCTGGGAAGAGTCACCATGAAGTCCAGCACCACCAGATTGATCAGTAAGCTGGAAAACCTCCCTCTGTCAGAATACAATATCTCCGGGGGAGGGATTCCTCCATCAACACATCTGGTGTCAATGATTTGGAAACCCATGGTTGAATGAAAAAAAAAATTGTTAATGTATTGCCTACCTTAAACAGCCCATAGATGACTCAATTCTCTTTCCTTCAACCATGGGTTGAAGAAAATAAAATTGAGTGATTTCTCCATCAACATAGTCAGTGCTGATGGGAGAATGCCCCCTGCAGGGCAATTATGTTTTGCCTTTGGGGGGGGCTTCGCAAAAGCAGAACTCCGTGGTTACTGCTAGGGGCTATAGCCACTGACATTAATCGAATGTCAATCAATGGATTATCTTGGGTACAATCGACCTGTCCATACATGGATCCAATCTCGACCGCTCCCTGGTGAACTGGCTGAAGTTTGATTCATGTACGGGCAGCTTAAGTAATGTACAGAAATAAATAGAAAATGTAATCTGCTGCGCAAAAAAATAAAACAAAACAATTAAAGCATCCGGCACCAAGGTATAGGATACATTATATAATTCACCAATATCTGAGTAAATGCAGCGCTAAGAAGAAAAAAAAAAAACACCCTCTGAAAAGTGAAATCAATAGTAACTAGTATGACTTATATTCCTCAGACGGGTGAACCAACACTCTTAAGAATTAGCTCAATAACCATTGTGAATACAATACAATGGGGATTTAAAAAAACAAAAAAACCTCTGAGAAGTGAAATGACACTCTGAAAAGGTCAAGTGAGGTCAATAGAAAAGCAATAACTAATATCCATCTGAAGGGTGAAACCAATACTCCAAAGAGCCAGCTCAGTGACCACTATAAATATGAGATCAGTATTCAATAACACCAGGTGTGGACTGACCATTCGGCGACTCGGGCACTTCATAAGGGTTGCCAGCCTCAGTAAAACCAGGGACAATATGTAAAAATCTGTGTTTTTTTAACTGAAATGTCCCTTACCTACATCCTTTTGGTCTAAAAATCCAGAGATTATAGCTGCCCCACCTCTCCAGTACCTTCTCAGCCAATAGAAACATGTCTGTGTATACTGTGTGTATATGTATGTGTATACTGTGGGATTGTATACTGTGTGGCCCCATAATCTCGGATTGCCTGGGGGCCCCATAATCTCCCATTGCCCGGGGGGCCCCATGAGTTGTCAGTCCGCCCTTGAATGACACAAAAGGTCCTCTAAAAAGTGAACCCCATGCAAACAATAGTTCTCTGAAGGGTGAGTTCAAAACTGTATAAGCAGGATATCTTGATAATTCCACTCTCAATGTGTTTCTTCCACAAACACAGAACTCTCTGAGGCTTCCCAAAACATATCCCACCTCCACGTGACAAGTCACTGACAGCTTTTGTGTCCAGCAAGATGCTCCTCGGCACCGGAGTACATGGGGGGATCATGCTTGACACAAAAGCTGTCAGTGACTTGTCATGTGGAGGTGGAATATGCTCTGGTAAGCCTATCAAGATATCCAGCTTATACAGTTTTGAACTTACCCATCAGTAGACTATTGTTTTGCATGGGGTTCACTATTCAGAGGATCTCTTGTGTTATTGAATTCTGATCATATATTTATAGTGGTCACTGAGCTGGCTCTTCAGAGTGTTGGTATCACCCTTCAGAGGGATATACATTATTTCTTCAATATTGAGCTCACTTTTCAGAGTGTAATTTCCATTAAATATTGAATTTGTATTCACAATGGTCATTGAGCTAATTCATTAGAGTGTTGGTTCACCCTTCTGAGGAATATGAGTCCTCAGGAATATGAGTTTGCTCTTCAGAGTGTCATTTCACTTTTCAGGAGGTTTTTTTTTCTTCTCACTTTAGTTTTGGTACTTAGCGCTGCTCCTAATGGAAATAATGGTACAGAAATGACAGTGTCCACCATACATTTGAAGAACCCATTAAAACAATTAGATACAATTATTTAGGCATGTCATAAACATATACAGGTGCATCTCATAGAATTAGAATATCATCAAAAAGTTCATTTATTTCAGCAATTCAATTCAAAAAGTGAAAATATTTTATATAGATGCGTTACACACAGAGTGATATAATTCAAGCATTTCTTTCTTGTAATTTTGATGATTATGGCTTACAGCTAGTGAAAACCCCAAATTCTGTATCTCAGAAAATTAGACTATTACATAAGACCAATAAAAAAAAGGATTTTTAATACAGAAATGTTGCCTTACTGAGAAGACAACCCAGGTTGGTTCGATTGTGGCCTTCAGCTCATCTGCATTGTTGGGTCTGGTGTCTCTCTTTCCTCTTGACAATACCCCACAGATTCTCTATAGGGTTTAGGTCAGGCGAGTTTGCTGACCAATCAAGTACAGTGATACCATGATCATTAAACCAGGTATTGGTACTTTTGGCAGTGTGGGCAGGTGCCAAGTCCTGCTGGAAAATGAAATCAGCATCTCCATAAAGCTGGTCAGCAGAGGGAAGCATCAAGTGGTCTAGAATTTCCTGGTAGAGGACTGCGCTGACTTTAGAGTTGATAAAACACAGTGGACCAACACCAGCAGATGACATGGCTCCCCAAATCAACACTGACTGTGGAAATTTAACACTGGACCTCATGCAACTTGAAATCTATGCCTCTCCACTCTTTCTCCAGACTCTAGGACCTTGGTTTCCAAATGAAATGCAACATTTTCCACAGTCCGTGATGATTTCGGGAGCCATATCATCTGCTGGTGTTGGTCCACTGTGTTTTATCAAGTCCAAAGTCAGTGCAGCCCTCTACCAGGAAATTCTAGAGAACTTCATGCTTCCCTCTGCTGACCAGCTTTATGGAGATGCTGATGTCATTTTCCAGCAGGACTTGGTACTTGCACACATTGCCAAAGGTTCCAATACCTGGTTTAATGATCATGCTATCACTGTGCTTGACTGGCCAGCAAACTCACCTGACCTAAACCCCATAGAGAATCTGTGGGGTATTGTTAAGAGGAAGATGAGAAACACCAGACCCAACAATGCAGATGAACTCAAAGCTGCTATCCAAGCAACTTGGGTTTCCATAACACCTTAGCAGTGCTACAGGCTGATCGCCTCCACGCCACGCCGCATTGATGCAGTAATTCATGCAAAAGGAGCCCTGACCAAGTATTGAGTGAATACAAGTGGTGGCCCATCCATAAGGGGCGCAGGGGCGCCACCCCCCTAATCCAGGGGGGGAGGCTCTAGTTGGCTTTAAAATCCAAGGGGGGGAGGACTGAGGCACTAATTGGCTTCAAAAAGGGTTACCTTGGGGCGCAGAGCACTGCACCCTGAACCTACCCAGTTGTGTGACAATAGCAAATTAATATTCACTATTGTCTTCCTGATTATCCTCCCAGCCAATAAGGAAGCTGGTCCTGAGACCTGATTGGGAGGAGAGACAACATCTGCTTGGCTGGGAGGAAAATCCCCAGCTCCTCCCTCGGCTAGAGCGAAGAACAGCAGCCCTACCCCTTAATCCTCATCATCTCCTAAGGTAAGGCCTGCCTTTTAATCCGGCTCCCATGAGGGGGGTTGGTGGCGGTGCGTGTGAGGGGGAGGGTTGTTTGCCGCCCCATCCCCCTAAATATATTGAGCACCAGCCGCCACTGGAGCATACTATACTGTAAATAGACATACTTTTCAGTAAGCCAACATTTCTGTGTTAAAAATCCTTTTTTTATTTATCTTATGTAATATTCTAGTTTTCTGAGATACTGAATTTTGGGTTTTCACTAGCTCTAAGCCATAATCATCAAAATTAAAAGAAAGAAAGACTTAAAATATATCACTCTGTGTGTAATAAATCTATACAATATATGAGTTTCACTTATTGAATTGAATTACTGAAATTAATTAACTTTTTGATGATATTCAAATTTTATTAGATGTAGCATCATAAGCAAAGTTCCATTTGTAAAAGACCCTTATATGTTAAAGAGACACATCGGTCCAGAGCACCTGCTACCATTTTTCTGCACCCCAGTTCCTATGTATTCCTGCATAGGACATGGAAACAAGGCTAACCGACTCAACTATGCATGTAAACAAAGCAACTGGGGTGCAGAAAAATGGTAGCAGTTGCCCTGGACTGATGAGCCAAAGTTTGAAATATTTGGCTGTAGTAGGAGGCAGTTTGTTAGTGAAGGGCTGGAGAATGGTACAATAATGAGTGTCTGCATGCAACTGAAGCATGGTGGAGGTTCCTTGCAAGTTTGGGCCTGCATTTCCGCAAATAGAGTTGGAGATTTGGTCAGGATCAATGGTGTCCTAAATGCTGAGAAATACAGACAGATACTTATCCATCATGCCATAACATCAGGGAGGCATGTGATTGGCCCCAAATGTATTCTGAAGCAGGACAACCACCCCAAACATACAGCCAATGTCATTAAGAACTATATTCATTGTAAAGAGGAACAATAATTCCTGGAAGTGATGGGTTGGCCCCCACAGAGCCCTGATCTCAACATCATCAAGTCTGTCTGGGATTACATGAAGAGACAGCTAGATTTGAGGCAGCCTACATCCACAGAAGATCTGTGGTTAGTTCTCCAAGATGTTCGGAACAACCTACCTGCCGAGTTCCTTTAAAAACTGTGAGCAAGTGTACCTAGAAGAATTGATGCTGTTTTGAAGGCAAAGGGTGGTCACACCAACTATTTCGGGGTACACATATATACAGTATATATAACCCAGATGTGCAGATGTGTGTGTATAATATAAATTATATCAGACAGCGCTAAATCATATGATAACACCAGAGCCACTCATAAACAAAAATTCTTGCTCTAAGCATACAGAATAAATCAAACCACAAAAGCTTTGATTGTGCCTGGAAACAGACAATATAAAAGTCCACCTGTATAGAAAAGGTTTATAAAATTATGATCCAAGACGAAAAGCTGTAATCATCCATGTGATATACAATATCTCACAAAAGTGAGTACACCTTTCACATTTTTGTAAATATTTTATTATATCTTTTCATGTGACAACACCAAAGAAATGACACTTTGCTACAATGTAAAGTAGTGAGTGTACAGCTTGTATAACAGTGTAAATTTTCTGTTCCCTCAAAATAACTTAGCACACAGCCATTAATGTCTAAACCGCTGGCAAAAAGGTGAGTACACCTCTAAGGGAATGTCCAAATTGACCCAAAGTGTCAATATTTTGTGTGGCCACCATTGTTTTCCAGCACTGCCTTAACCCTCTTGGGCATGGAGTTCATCAGAGCTTCACAGATTGCTACTGGAGTCCTCTTCCACTCCTCCATGATAACATCACAGAGCTGGTGGATATTAGAGACCTTGTGCTCCTCCACCTTCCATTTGAGGATGCCCCACAGATGCTCAATAGGGTTTCTCATAGCCCCCAGCTAAATTCAAAGCTGCCGCAGCTTGAGCTTCGGTGGAAAGGCAGAGCGAAAGGACATACATAACATAGGCCTAAGGAAGTACACACCTACTGCCCTGCTACTGACCCTCTCTGGTGCGGAGTCTGCTTATTGCGTACGTGATAACACAGAATTCAAAAGAAACTCCCCAGAAAACCCCCTGCATTCATTTTTTTTTTTTTTAATATGCTTAGCCTTTTCAGACATCAGGATGATCACATGATGCCAAAAGGTTATCTTACTCTTTGCCTCTTCTTTGTTGCCGAGCCACCCTCAAACAGAACAGGTGACCAAAAATGTAGAGGACTATATTCATGCACAGTGTAGGTAAATATGTAATTTACATAATTTGGACTTTATTACATACAGTAAATTACATGAGCGCTTCTGTCTATGAAAGCTTTTATATCCACAGCAGGTCAGAAGTACAACCAGACCTAGAGTATAGAGCAACCATCCATACATGGAATTCACCTGACAGAGGTAACTTTTTTACACAATCAAAATTACTCTGTACCTAGAGCGGCTTTTCTCAACTAGGGTTCTTCCAGAGGTTGTTTGATATTTGATAATTCCTGCATAGTTCCAGGGTCAATTCCACTTAATGAATCAGTGGCATGACATAAATTATATTTGTAGCTATCTGTAAGGGGGCATTCTTCCCACTGACCAGTGACCATTAATGTAAGGGGCATTTTTTACGATTGACCTCCGGTAAATTGGTTTTAGAAGGGGTTCCCCAAGACCTGACAATTTTTTCAAAGGTTCCTCTAGGGTAAAAAGGTTAAAGTGGAAGTTTAGGCAAAAACTAACTAACTCTAATCCTACTCTATGCCACATTCCAAGACTAATCTATTTAGCCCTGTAAAGCAAAAGCTGAGCTGTCAATGGCAGCTTCTCTGTGTAGGTGTGTGCAGGAGAGGCAGCCAACAATGGAAGCCACATAATAACGCTATAAATTACGTCACTTCCCAGGCATTTGCCAGCCGTTGTCGGTTCTCTCCTGCACACAGCATCTGCCACTGGAGACCAGACCGGATTTGCTGCAGAACAAGTAAGTATAGCAATTTTTGCTTTACAGGGCTAAATAGATTAGTCTTATGCCCTGTACACACGATAGGATTTTCCGATGGAAAATGTGTGATAGAACCTTGTTGTCGGAAATTCCGACCGTGTGTAGGCTCCATCACACATTTTCCATAGGAATTTCCGTCACACAAAATTTGAGATCTGGTTCTCAAATTTTCCGACAACAAAATCCGTTGTTTGAAATTCTGATCATGTGTACACAATTCCGATGCACAAAGTGCCACGTATGCTCGGAATCTAGCAGAAGAATAGCACTGGCTATTGAACTTCATTTTTCTTGGCTCGTCGTACGTTTTTTACGTCACCGCGTTCTTGACGTTTGGAATTTCCAACCAACTTTGTGTGACCGTGTGTATGCAAGACAAGTTTGAGCCAATGTCCGTCGGAAAAAATCCCATGGATTTTGTTGTTGGAAAATCCCATTGTGTGTACAGGGCATAGGAATGTGGCATAGAGTAGGATTAGAATTAAGAATTCAATTTAAGAAAGGAAGGCTCAATAAATGAATATGTATGTTTAACTGGACCAACTTGGTTACTTTTGTATATAATACACACACACACAGAAAGAGACAGGGCATGCCCAGTGCTCCCATGTACTGTAACTTGTGATTGTTCATTACCATTGATCATTATGTCTTCAAAACAAAACAAACGTCCCTTCATAAGTTTGTGACAAATTTGTTGAGGTAATGTTAAGTTTGGAAATCATTTGGGAAAAATATGACAGACAGGAAATTTGTATTTACATATTAACTGAAACAAGTATTCCAACTTCCCAAATACATTTCTGTCCAATTTCTTATGAGAGCAAACATTGGAAAGTGTTGATGGCATATACTGTATGACTAGTCTTTACCTCGGTGAAGGTTGTTTACTTCATTAGGATGATCTCTTACTTATCCCTATGGATTATGTAAACTTATTATAAGGAAAATACATCCTTCAAATTAAGCAAATAAAAGCACTCTCAATTAAACTATTGCTGACAAAATGGTATACTGTAAGTTCAAGGTCATCTTCGCTTTTAAAAAATAAAAAGAATATCTTGCTGCATTACCTGTAATGATGTTTCATTAGGATAATGCTTGATTTAAAGTTAAACTTAATTCCTTTGTTGTAAATAATTTATATGCCTAGTGTATAGAGCCTAATTTATTATAATCCATTCTTGAGACATCCTAGAATGCAATGATTTTATCCTGAACATTTTGTGAGCTGTTCTGTGCAGAGAAGGATCCAGCTGTTATTTTCTGACAAATGCCTGGGCTGTAATTGATGTTTGTGGGCATGATGATTGTGGCCTACTGTAATTTCTATACCTAGTACAGGAAATATTACTTAACATGTTTGTAAAGGCACAAGGTTTTTTTTCTGTACATCAATTCCCATCAGTGCTACCCATCAGTGCCACCCATCAGTGCCCATCAGTGCTGCACATCAGGGCACACTAGTGCCACCTATCAGTGCTGCCTATCAGTGCCTACTAATGCCACCTATCAGTGTCCATCAGTGTCGCCTACAAGTGTCCATCAGTGCCGCATATCAGTGCCGCCTATCAGTTCCCATCAGTGCGGCATAATAGTGCCTCCTCATCAGCACCACCTAATAAGTGCCGCCTCATCATTGCCTATAAGTGGCACCTCATCAGTGGCCATCAGTGCTGCCTTATCAGTGTACATCAGTGAAGGAGAAACATTACTTATTTACAACACTTTCTGACAGAAACTAAGAAAAACCTTTCTATTTTTTTTTAAATTCAGTCTTTTTTCTTTGTAAAAAATAAAAAACACAGCAGTGTTTAAATACCACCAAAAGAAAGCTCTATTTGTGTGAAGAAAATTATTAAAAATTAATTTGGGTACAGTGTTGCATGACCGCGCAATTGTCATTCACAGTGCGACAGCGTTGAAAGCTGGAAAATGGCCTGGGCAGGAAGGGGGTGAAAGCGCCCAGTATTGAAGTGGTTAAACAGTGTCAAATCATCAATCTCACTCCGCTATATGAAAGTTCTGTGTATATTCATTTTTTTTTTTAAACCAGAGTTTAGTGTCAAAGCTGGGTACACAAGATCTGCATTTTGGCAGGTTAAAACATCGATTAAACATTGATTAAAACATTGAAGGAGCCAGATGGAAAATTGATGGCTGATTTAAGTGTTCTGACCGGCACCAGCTGCAGATGTCAAAATACCATAGCTGTTGTAGCAGGGCGGTACCCTGCCAGGGTCTAAATGAAGATTATAACCCAGAATTCTCAGCCAGGATTTTCTGGAACTTTGAGCTTTCTTTTAATACAATTTGCGCAAGAAAAGCCTTTAAAAATAAGAAAGTGAGTGGCGGTGTCCTACCATTTGATGCTAGTTCTCACATTACATATTGAAATTCCTCTATTTGTGTCGTATATCGTGGATGGTTGAATCAGTTATTCAGTCTGACTTTTGGGAGAATCTGATTATTTTCATTCATCCTACAGCCTGACCAAAACAAAACTATTTGTGTATACCCAGCATTAGGTAAATTAAATTAAATATGTTGTGTTGGATTACTGAAAATAGCTTTCCCAAGTCTGAATCAGAGAGTTCAAAAAGTACATATTTATGCAGGGCCGGTGCTACCACTAGGCGCAGCAGAGGTGGAGGTCTGTGTCCTGACTCCTGCAGCAAGCAAACATTCATTGATAGGCACTGGAAGGCTGCATTGAAGGGCGCTGGTAGCCTGCATTTGATAGGTGCTGGTGAGGCTACATTTGATGGGCGCTGGTGAGGCTGCATTTGATGGGCGCTGGTGAGGCTGCATTGAAGGGCGCTGG
This sequence comes from Lithobates sylvaticus, assembly GCA_028564925.1. Lineage (NCBI taxonomy): Eukaryota > Metazoa > Chordata > Amphibia > Anura > Ranidae > Lithobates > Lithobates sylvaticus. The sequence goes on along the minus strand of CM053026.1, from coordinate 131,501,298 downwards.
TAGACTGCATTTGATGGGCGCTGGTGAGGCTACATTTGATGGGCGCTGGTGAGGCTGAATTTGATGGGCGCTGGTGAGGCTGCATTTGAGGGGTGATGGTGAGGCTGCATTTGAGGGGTGCTGGTGAGGCTAAATTTGATGATCGCTGGTGAGGCTACATTTTATGGGCACTGGTGAGGCTGCATTTGAACAGGGGGCTGGTGAGGCTGCATTTGATGGGCGCTGGTGAGGCTTCATTTGATGGGCGCTGGTGAGGCTGCATTTGATGGGCGCTTTATTAAAAAGGTGGGATTTACATGGGCAGGGAAAAGGGGGCGGAGTCCGCCGGGGGGGCGGAAAAATTAGGTTTCGCCTAGGGTGTCAAAAATCCTTGCACCAGCCCTGTATTTATGTGAGAACAGGGCCGGTGCTACCACTAGGCAAACTAGGCAGCCGCCTAGGGTGCACTGCTGCCTAGGGCGCCCAGCCACTGGTGTTCCTGTTCTTAGCAAGCAACTAAGTCTCAGCATCAGCAGGCAGCCTCCGCTCTGTTTGCACATCGCACATAGACTCCTGAATGAATGGAAGCAACAAACATTCATTGATGGGCACTGGTAGGCTGTATTGATGTGCGCTGGTAGGCTGCATTGATGGGCATTGGTCGGCAGCATTTGAGGGCGCTGGTGAGGCTGCATTTGATGGGCGCTGCATTTATGGGCACTGGTGGGCTGCGTTTGATGGGTGCTTCGTTAAAAAGCTGGGGTATACATGGGCAGGGAAAAGGGGGTGGCAAAATTAGGTTTCGCCTAGGGTGTCAAAAATAATTTCACCAGCCCTGTGTGAAAACCATGGCCACTGTACAGCTTGCACTTGTCTGCTTTTACAGGGTACTATCAGTGTAAAATACAGTTCTTAAAGCGGAGCTCCGTCCTGGGGAAAAAAATTAAATTTTTTAAAGTCAGCAGCTACAAATACTGCAGCTGCTGACTTTTAAAAATCGGACACTTACCTGTCCAAGGGTCCAGCGATGCGGGGGAACGAGGCCCCCCCTCGTTCCACGAGCCGCTCGCGGCGCCGGCATTCCTAATGTGGGAACCCGGCTGTGGCTTCACAGCCGGGCACCCACTGCGCATGCGCGAGCGGCGCCGTGCGCCGTGATTTGACGCTCAGTCATCTGGGACCTGTGACAGGTCCCAGATGACTGTGCGGTGCCGAGGGGGAAGTGACGTTTAGCCCGGGCAATGAAGGTGGCAGATTACGAGGGACCCCATAGCAACAGGCATTTGGAGGTGAGTAAAAAAAATTTTTTTTCCAATTTTTTTTTTTTATTTTTTTTTATGATTTTTAAGCCCCTTTTTTTTTTTTTGACCGCAACCCCACTTTAAAAATAGACACCAGTTTAATTTGGCACTACTATTAGAAAGTCTTATTTTATATAACACCTTATCCTGTTTTTACTGTGCCCTTATATTAACGAAGAAACCCTACTGACATAATGTCACTGATCTGCTATATTTGATAGGCTTCCAGGCATTATTTGGACACCTATAGCAGTTTAAATTGTTTTATCTCCCAATATTTAAATGCCTATTTGCAGAACAGTTTCTTAAAACTTGACAAAACAACATTAAAGGGCTTGTAAACACTAAAAATGTACTTCTCTTATTTGCTCCCTATTGGTCTGTTAAATCTACAATTCAATGTGTTTTGTTTTATCTGTTCCATTAGTGCAAAAATACCTGTTAATCATGTCAGAAATGAAAGTGGTTGTAAACCAAGGAAAAAAAAAACCTGCATCGCATACTAGCACATTATGAAATACTCACGTTAGAATGAAAACCTCTCAAGGGTGCCGACTTCTTCTCCTGTCCTTTCTTCCAGGATCGCAGGCTCTGGCACTGTAAGTGACTGAAGCCACTATGACGTCACTCCCACGCATGCGTGGAGCCGTTGGTTCCCGCAAGAAGCTACAAAGTTCCGGCACTGTATGCTGAACCTCCGTTAGTGCAGGTTTAGGAGATAATCATTTTACCTACAGGTAAGCCTTATTATAGGCTTACCTGTAGGTAAAAATAAAAAAGCAGGCTTTACAACCACTTTAACCGCTTGCCGACCGCCTCCTGTACTTATACATTGGCAGAATGGCACGGTTGGGCAAAGTAACATACCTGTACGTTACTATGAATTTCCCGCTGTGCATGCGCCTGCAGCAAACTCCATGACCATGCCCGCGGGACCCGCTGACTTGATGTCCGCCAGGTTTCCGCGATCATGTCACGGAGCTGAAGAACGGGGAGATGCCAAAGTAAACACAGCATCTCTCCGTTCTGCCTAGTGACAGGACACTGATAGTCTGCTCCCTGTCATCAGGAGCGATCAGTGTCGTGTCACTGCTAGCCCATCCACCCACAGTTAGAATCACTCCCAAGGACACACTTAACCCCTCCCCACCCCCTAGTGGTTAACCCCTTCACTACCAGTGACCTTTTTACAGTAATCAATGCAATTTTATAGCATTGATCGCTGTATTAATGCCAATGGTCCCAAAAATGTGTCAAAATTGTCCGATGTGTCCGCCATAATGTCACAGTCATTATAAAAATTGCTGATCGCCGCCATTACTAGTAAAAAAAAAATATTAATAAAAATGCCATAAAACTATCCCCTATTTTGTAGACGCTATAACTTTTGTGCAAACCAATCAATTAACGCTTATTGCAATTTTTTTAATCAAAAATATGTTGAAGAATACGTATCGGCCTAAACTGAGCTGTCAAGTGTCTTGTGTAAACTCCTCATGTTATCTAATTTGCCCTTATAATTCTTATCGAAGGGCTACAGAATGATCAGCATCTTTGTTGTAGAGATCAGTGGGAGGGTGTGAGTAGTCTAGCAATAGAAAACTTGGCAGGGCTGACACCACACAGTTCATTAAAATTCTGTTTTCAGCCAGTAACCGGTATTCATAGCTTTATCTATAATTCTATTTGATCTGATAGATCAACATTTATTTTTATTTACTTTCAGGGTGTTTAAGGGGATAAAACATCAAATATTGTGCATGTATTGCAAAGATTTACATCATATATTTTTCTTTAATTTTGCCCTAACAAACTTATTAGTTTTACACTAATATTAGGAGGAACTAAACTCCGTACTCCCTCTATTTTCATAATCATAATTTCTTTAAAATTAAATAGGGGTCCACCGGGGATGTGCAGTCAGGGGAGGCCATGAACATTAAAAGAAAAAAAAATTGAGCTTTGTGGGTCGTAGGTCAGTGATAGGGGGTAGGTAGTCTAAATCCCACCCCACCAGTGGTAAAAATGTGGGGCTCCTATGACCTATGGTTCTGGAGATACAGGGCTCCTTGCGCAGCCTGTCAGAAGCTACATACAGAACGGCCAGTTTAAATACAAGCTGGCACACTCTGTTTGCAGCAGACTGAAAGGATGAGCTCACAGTGCATCTCCTCACTTCCTGTCAGAGGCACTGAGCTCAATGGACAGCTTGGAGTCTTGGACCAATGGTAAAGAACCATTAGCCCCAGCTGTCCAATACAAAGGCTGCAGTGGAGGCACGCCTCTCACTGCAGTGTCATAGAAGGGGCGTGTGTCTAATAGACAAATGCTCCCTTCCAGCCCAGCCCTCTTAACTACAAGGAATTATATAAGATATAAGTATAAGATTTACCCACAACCCCATGCTTTTCTCACACAGGTAAGAGGGAGAATGAGAATCTGCTGCTGTTGAAAAGGTACTGTTATAATCAAGCTAAATCATATATTATTATGCTATATGTTATAACATAATAATTTATTATTTATCTATTTACTGTGAAATTACTGATTTGAAGTTATAACTTCAAACTTCGGTAATTTGTCTGTTAAGCCCCCTGCTTGAGTACAGCTTTTGAAAATATAGTAAATTACCTTAAAAACAATATATAATAATTATTTGTATATTACTTATCGTAATTAACCCCTTGCCACCCAGGCCAATTCTGACACTTTTCTACTACATGTAATAATCATAATTAGTTTTTCTAGAAAATTACTCAGAACCCCCAAACATTATATCTATTGTTTTAGCAGACACCCTAGGGAATAAAATGGTGGTCATTGCAACTTTTTATGTTACACAATATGTGCGCATCAATTCTTCAAATGCGTTTTTTTGGGGAATAAAACTGTTTCATAAATATATATATAAAAAAAAAAACACTAAAGTTAGCCCAATTTTTTTTCTATGTCATGCTTTAAAATTGCGCACACATGAGGAATGGCGCCACACTTCAGTACTTAAAAATCTCCATATGCAAAACTTTCCATTTTTTTACAGATTACATGTTTAGAGTTACAGAGGAGATCTAGTGCTAGAATTATTGCTCTTGTTTTAACGTTCGCTGCGTATGTAACCTGTGTGTATCTGTCTCTGATACTAGCCAATGCCTCACCAGCCACTGACCTCACTGCACGTCCCTGGGGTCCACTACTGCTTAAAGCAGACCTTTGAAGGAAATTAACAATTGGCCTTATGTACAGGGGCACATTCTTGAAAGATTTGGGATCCTCAGGTTTCCCAGAAGGCTGTTGAAAGTGACAGTCATGACAGGGATACCTAGGTGAAAGGGAATTGAACCTGGGTAAAGTATATGTTTGACCTATTTTTTCTGCAAGGTCCAATTTATACTATTTATCCAAAATAGCTGGTTGTTGTTGATGAAAAACTCTTATGAATTTATTCCTAACATGTAATTCATGGAAACACAAGCTATTTTAAGCCACTATTTTAGTGCGGACAGCTGAATAAATGATTCCATGATCAAAAGTCTACATATTTGACCAGACAATTATTTTCCAAATTGCTGAATGCTAAAGTTGTTTTTGTTCCAATATATTGAATACAGGCCAGTACCATGCACACCTTGCAAAAAATGATTGCGTTGAAGTGCTGAAGCTTTAGGTTCATGTCTTAATTCAATAAAGCATTTGCAACTCTTTTTGGTAGTATCGGTCCATTAGAAACGCCTCCACCTAATTCATTAAAAGCTTTATGATAGTTTTGTTAACAGTTGACGTGCAATGGATTCAGGTAGTTGTAGTGTCAATTTCACACTGTGTTGCTAAGGGGGCAACACATTCAAAAATAAGAACAACTGGTGTACAGAGACATGCCAGAGCTACTGGGTGATGGTGGTGGTAGTGGTGGGGGTTAACTAATTATTGTGAAAATTCTACCTAATTGCTTGCTAGGAACCTGACCACCAGTATCCTAGCAACCAATGACACATGGCTAGCAATTGGCCACAGCGTCAGTTTACCCTGAAGCCTCTCTCATTAACCACTATGAACATGCAGCACTCTGCCTTCTGTTGTCAGCTTCTTCGCTCACTATACATTGGACCAGCCAGTTCAAACCCCACTGCCGTCTAGAGAAAATGAGAAGTGGATAATTTCTTTCGGAAATCAGATATTGGCTACAATACAAGATCCTACATTGTGGAGGTCCAGCACTCCACCTTTCTCTGCTGTCACCTCATACCTTATCTACTGAACCAGTGGTCAGCAAACCCCAATCATGCTGCCATTCATAAGGCAGAATGATTGGGGTTTGCTGACCACTGGTTATGGACAAGACGGACTGGACTTCTCCCTCAGCATCTGACACATAATTCAATTTCCCTCAGTATGCACTAACTTATTGTTAGTTGTATGGAGAATAGTCAGTGGGATTTGCCTTAGGCCTCTCATGCAGTCTGATATCATGTCCAGTCTGCTGAATTTACTCTACAGTTTTTGATTAACACAGGAGGATGCCAGTTTCACTTAAAGGCTTTTTACCTGTGATGACTATGAATCTTATTTTTTGCAGGTCTATAATGTTTTCTGGGTGTCCTGTGCCCTATTCCCACTCCTTCTTTTTTTGGTGGCAAATAAACTCTTTTTACTCTAAAATTACAGTTGCTCATCTGTTCTTAAAGTGATTGTAAAGGCAGAAGGTTTTTTTTCTCTTAATGCATTCTATGCATTAAGATTAAAAGCCTTCTTTGTGCAGCAGCCCCCTTCAGCCCCCTAATACTTACCTGATCCCCATCTAGATCCAGCGATGTTGTAGGAATATCTTGGTTACCCGGGACTCCCCTCCTCATTGGCTGAGACAGCAATGTGGCGCCATTGGCTCCTGCTGCTGTCAATCAAAGTCAGTCATGCAATGAGGAGAGAAAGGGGGCAGGGCTGGGTCGCAGCTCCATGTCTGAATGGACACAGGGAGCTGCGGCTCAGCTCGGGTGCATCCATAGCAGGCTGTTTGCTATGGGGGGGCACTCAACAGGGGATAGGGGCCATGAGCCCTGATGAGGGACCCAAGAAGAGGAGGACCTGGGCTGCTCTGTGCAAAACCACTGCACAGAGCAGATAAGTATGACATGTTTGTAATTTTTAACTAATAAAAAGCGAGACTTTAGTATCACTTTAAAACCCTTAAAAGTCAAGGATTATGAAGTGCAATGTCATCTCAGGTGTGGTCCATTATGTCAGTGACTTAGGGGTTCCCAAATCCACATATTCATGAAAACACAGAGTGACAGCACCTTCTAAGGCTCACAATTGGGCAATATTGAGGTTCAGTTACCAGGAGATGGTTTCCAGAGTAGCTGGGCATTGGGGGCACTAGGGGCTGTGAATCGATAATGGCCCTGATGAACAGGTGCCCGGAGAGGCTTGCTATGTGTCACCAGTAGGGATGGATGGACTGAACCAGTTCGGTTTGCACCAGAACATACCGAACAGGCAAAAAATTTGTCAAAAAATTGGCCAATTTTAAAGTTTTTTTAAAGTTTTTAAAGTATAAAGATAGATAAAGATAGATACCACCCCCATTTTTTTTCCCCACACTCCCCCTTCCCCCTTCACCCACTATAAATATGTGTCTACAAGCTGCGGCTGCTTGCAGGACTTTTCTCAACGCCCCTCCAGCGCAACGCCTCAGTGTGAAAGCACACATTGAGATGCATGGGAGGCAGTTTTGATGCGTTTTCAAGCGCTATTTTTAGCGCTAAAACGCCTGAAAAAGGCCTCAGTGTGAAAGGGGCCTAAAGGGCTTGTAAACACTAAAAATGTACTTCTCTTATTTGCTCCCTATTGGTCTGTTAAATCTACAATTCAATGTGTTTTGTTTTATCTGTTCCATTAGTGCAAAAATACCTGTTACTCATGTCAGAAATGAAAGCGGTTGTAAACCAAGGAAAAAAAAAACCTGCATCGCATACTAGCACATTATGAAATACTCACGTTAGAATGAAAACCTCTCAAGGGTGCCGACTTCTTCTCCTGTCCTTTCTTCCAGGATCGCGGGCTCTGGCACTGTAAGTGACTGAAGCCACTATGACGTCACTCCCACGCATGCGTGGAGCCGTCGGTTCCCGCAAGAAGCTACAAAGTTCCGGCACTGTATGCTGAACCTCCATTAGTGCAGGTTTAGGATATAATCATTTTACCTACAGGTAAGCCTTATTATAGGCTTACCTGTAGGTAAAAATAAAAAAGCAGGCTTTACAACCACTTTAACCGCTTGCCGACCGCCTCCTGTACTTATACATTGGCAGAATGGCACGGTTGGGCAAAGTAACATACCTGTACGTTACTATGAATTTCCCGCTGTGCATGCGCCTGCAGCAAACTCCATGACCATGCCCGCAGGACCCGCTGACTTGATGTCTGCCAGGTTTCCGCGATCATGTCACGGAGCTAAAGAACGGGGAGATGCCAAAGTAAACACAGCATCTCTCCGTTCTGCCTAGTGACAGGACACTGATAGTCTGCTCCCTGTCATCAGGAGCAGCGATCAGTGTCGTGTCACTGCTAGCCCATCCACCCACAGTTAGAATCACTCCCAAGGACACACTTAACCCCTCCCCACCCCCTAGTGGTTAACCCCTTCACTACCAGTGACCTTTTTACAGTAATAAATGCAATTTTATAGCATTGATCGCTGTATTAATGCCAATGGTCCCAAAAATGTGTCAAAATTGTCCGATGTGTCCGCCATAATGTCACAGTCATTATAAAAATTGCTGATCGCCGCCATTACTAGTAAAAAAAAAATATTAATAAAAATGCCATAAAACTATCCCCTATTTTGTAGACGCTATAACTTTTGTGCAAACCAATCAATTAACGCTTATTGCAATTTTTTTAATCAAAAATATGTTGAAGAATACGTATCGGCCTAAACTGAGCTGTCAAGTGTCTTGTGTAAACTCCTCATGTTATCTAATTTGCCCTTATAATTCTTATCGAAGGGCTACTGAATGATCAGCATCTTTGTTGTAGAGATCAGTGGGAGGGTGTGAGTAGTCTAGCAATAGAAAACTTGGCAGGGCTGACACCACACAGTTCATTAAAATTCTGTTTTCAGCCAGTAACCGGTATTCATAGCTTTATCTATAATTCTATTTGATCTGATAGATCAACATTTATTTTTATTTACTTTCAGGGTGTTTAAGGGGATAAAACATGAAATATTGTGCATGTATTGCAAAGATTTACATCATATATTTTTCTTTAATTTTGCCCTAACAAACTTATTAGTTTTACACTAATATTAGGAGGAACTAAACTCCGTACTCCCTCTATTTTCATAATCATAATTTCTTTAAAATTAAATAGGGGTCCACCGGGGACGTGCAGTCAGGGGAGGCCATGAATATTAAAAGAAAAAAAAATTGAGCTTCGTGGGTCGTAGGTCAGTGATAGGGGGGTAGGTAGTCTAAATCCTACCCCACCAGTGGTAAACATGTGGGGCTCCTATGACCCATGGTTCTGGAGATACAGGGCTCCTTGCACAGCCTGTCAGAAGCTACATACAGAACGGCCAGTTTAAATACAAGCTGGCACACTCTGTTTGCAGCAGACTGAGAGGATGAGCTCACAGTGCATCTCCTCACTTCTTGTCAGAGGCACTGAGCTCAATGGACAGCTTGGGGTCTTGGACCAATGGTAAAGAACCATTAGCCCCAGCTGTCCAATACAAAAGCTGCAGTGGAGGCACGCCTCTCACTGCAGTGTCATAGAAGGGGCATGTGTCTAATAGACAAATTCTCCCTTCCAGCCCAGCCCTCTTAACTACAAGGAATTACATGGGTTTATGGGTATAAGATTTACCCACGATCCCATGTTTTTCTCACACAGTTAAGAGGGAGAATGAGAATCTGCTGCTGTTGAAAAGGTACTGTTATAATCAAGCTAAATCATATATTATTATGCTATATGTTATAACATAATAATTTATTATTTATCTACCGTATTTATCGGGGGAAAGTCGTGGGTGCGTGTTATACGCCGATACCCCCAAAAAAAGTGCCAAAAATGGCAAGCGCCGCCGAAAAATGGCGAGCGCTGCCGAAAAAGACCGAATCGCGGCCGAAAAAACCCGAAGCAGCGCTGGAATAGACCGAGCAGACTGTTCGGCTCTGCTCGACAGCGAGCGGAGCTGAACAGTCGGCTCGGCCTTTTCCGGGGCGCTTCAGTCTTTTTCGCCCGCCTTCGGTCTTTTTCGGCGGCGCACGCGACAGAGAGTCTCGGCGGCGGGAAATTTAAACCCTGACCGGACTTTAAATGACGCTGGCAAGTTACAAAGAAACTAGGCATGGCTGCAATGACGCTGGGCAAGCTGCAATGACGCTGGGCAAGCTACAATGACGCTGGGCAAGCTACAATGACACTGGGCAAGGTACAATGACACTGGGCAAGGCTGCAAATGACGCTGGGCAAGGCTGCAAATGACGCTGGGCAAGGCTGCAATGATGCTGGGCAAGGCTGCAATGACACTGGGCAAGCTGCAATGACGCTTAAATGTAAGTATTTTTTTTCCCTAAACTTCCCTCCTAAAACTTTTTTTCCTTAAAATGCCCTCCTAAACTTGGGGTGCGTGTTATACGCCAGTGCGTGTTATACGCCGATAAATACAGTATTTACTGTGAAATTACTGATTAGAAGTTATAACTTCAAACTTCGGTAATTTGTCTGTTAAGCCACCTGCTTGAGTACAGTTTTTAAAAAATTTAGTAAATTACCTTAAAAACAATATATAATAATTGTTTGTATATTACTTATCGTAATTAACCCCTTGCCACCCAGGCCAATTCTGACACTTCTCTCCTACATGTAATAATCATAATTTGTTTTTCTAGAAAATTACTCAGAACCCCCAAACATTATATATATTGTTTTAGCAGACACCCTAGGGAATAAAATGGTGGTCATTGCAACTTTTTATGTTACACAATATGTGCGCATCAATTCTTCAAATGCGTTTTTTTGGGAATAAAACTGTTTCATAAATATATATAAAAAAAAAAAAACACTAAAGTTAGCCCGATTTTTTTTCTATAATGTGAAAGATGATGTTATGCCAAGTAAATAGATACCTAACATGTCATGCTTTAAAATTGCGCACACATGAGGAATGAGGCCACACTTCAGTACTTAAAAATCTCCATATGCAAAGCTTTCCATTTTTTTTACAGATTACATGTTTAGAGTTACAGAGGAGATCTAGTGCTAGAATTATTGCTCTTGTTTTAACGTTTGCTGCGTATATAACCTGTGTGTATCTGTCTCTGATACTAGCCAATGCCTCACCAGCCACTGACCTCACTGCACGTCCCTGGGGTCCACTACTGCTTAAAGCAGACCTTTGAAGGAAATGAACAATTGGCCTTATGTACAGGGGCACATTCTTGAAAGATTTGGGATCCTCGGGTTTCCCAGAAGGCTGTAGAAAGTGACAGTCATGACAGGGATACCTAGGTGAAAGGGAATTGAACCTGGGTAAAGTATATTTTTGACCTATTTTTTCTGCAAGGTCCAATTTATACTGTTTATCCAAAATAGCTGGTTGTTGTTGATGAAAAACTCTTATGAATTTATTCCTAACATGTAATTCATGGAAACACAAGCTATTTTAAGCCACTATTTTAGTGCGGACAGCTGAATAAATGATTCCATGATCAAAAGTCTACATATTTGACCAGACAATTATTTTCCAAATTGCTGAATGCTAAAGTTGTTTTTGTTCCAATATATTGAATACAGGCCAGTACCATGCACACCTTGCAAAAAATGATTGCGTTGAAGTGCTGAAGCTTTAGGTTCATGTCTTAATTCAATAAAGCATTTGCAACTCTTTTTGGTAGTATCGGTCCATTAGAAACGCCTCCACCTAATTCATTAAAAGCTTTATGATAGTTTTGTTAACAGTTGACGTGCAATGGATTCAGGTAGTTGTAGTGTCAATTTCACACTGAGTTGCTAAGGGGGCAACACATTCAAAAATAAGAACAACTGGTGTACAGAGACATGCCAGAGCTACTGGGTGATGGTGGTGGTAGTGGTGGGGGTTAACTAATTATTGTGAAAATTCTACCTAATTGCTTGCTAGGAACCTGACCACCAGTATCCTAGCAACCAATGACACATGGCTAGCAATTGGCCACAGCGTCAGTTTACCCTGAAGCCTCTCTCATTAACCACTATGAACATGCAGCACTCTGCCTTCTGTTGTCAGCTTCTTCGCTCACTATACATTGGACCAGCCAGTTCAAACCCCACTGCCGTCTAGAGAAAATGAGAAGTGGATAATTTCTTTCGGAAATCAGATATTGGCTACAATACAAGATCCTACATTGTGGAGGTCCAGCACTCCACCTTTCTCTGCTGTCACCTCATACCTTATCTACTGAACCAGTGGTCAGCAAACCCCAATCATGTTGCCATTCATAAGGCAGAATGATTGGGGTTTGCTGACCACTGGTTATGGACAAGACGGACTGGACTTCTCCCTCAGCATCTGACACATAATTCACTTTCCCTCAGTATGCACTAACTTATTGTTAGTTGTATGGAGAATAGTCAGTGGGATTTGCCTTAGGCCTCTCATGCAGTCTGATATCATGTCCAGTCTGCTGAATTTGCTCTACAGTTTTTGATTAACACAGGAGGATGCCAGTTTCACTTAACGGCTTTTTACCTGTGATGACTATGAATCTTATTTTTTGCAGGTCTATAATGTTTTCTGGGTGTCCTGTGCCCTATTCCCACTCCTTCTTTTTTTGGTGGCAAATAAACTCTTTTTACTCTAAAATTACAGTTGTTCATCTGTTCTTAAAGTGATTGTAAAGGCAGAAGGTTTTTTTTCTCTTAATGCATTCTATGCATTAAGATTAAAAGCCTTCTTTGTGCAGCAGCCCCCTTCAGCCCCCTAATACTTACCTGATCCCCATCTAGATCCAGCGATGTTGTAGGAATATCTCGGTTGCCCCGGGACTCCCCTCCTCATTGGCTGAGACAGCAATGTGGCGCCATTGGCTCCTGCTGCTGTCAATCAAAGTCAGTCATGCAATGAGGAGAGAAAGGGGGCAGGGCTGGGTCACAGCTCCATGTCTGAATGGACACAGGGAGCTGCGGCTCAGCTTGGGTGCATCCATAGCAAGCTGTTTGCTATGGGGGGGCACTCAACAGGGGATAGGGGCCATGAGCCCTGATGAGGGACCCAAGAAGAGGAGGACCTGGGCTGCTCTGTGCAAAACCACTGCACAGAGCAGATAAGTATGACATGTTTGTAATTTTTAACTAATAAAAAGCGAGACTTTAGTATCACTTTAAAACCCTTAAAAGTCAAGGATTATGAAGTGAAATGTCATCTCAGGTGTGGTCCATTATGTCAGTGACTTAGGGGTTCCCAAATCCACATATACATGAAAACACAGAGTGACAGCACCTTCTAAGGCTCACAATTGGGCAATATTGAGGTTCAGTTACCAGGAGATGGTTTCCAGGGTAGCTGGGCATTGGGGGCACTAGGGGCTGTGAATCGATAATGGCCCTGATGAACAGGTGCCCGGAGAGGCTTGCTATTTGTCACCAGTAGGGATGGACTGAACCAGTTCGGTTTGCACCAGAACATACCGAACAGGCAAAGAATTTGTCAGAACACACGAACACAGTTAAAGTCTATGGAACACGAACATGAATAATCAAAAGTGCTAATTTTAAAGGCTTATATGTAAGTTATTGTCATAAAAAGTGTTTGGGGAACTGGGTCCTGCCCCAGGGGACATGTATCAATGCAAATATTTTTTTTAAAACTCACATTTTTCAGGAGCAGTGATTTAAAATTTTTTTAAAGTTAAACAATAAAAATTAAATATTCATTTAAATATCATGTGTGGGGGGTGTCTATAGTATGCCTGTAAAGAGGCTATTTTTCCCATGTTTAGAACAGTACCACAGCAAAATTACATTTCTAAAGGAAAAATTGTAATCTAAAACTGATCGCGGCTGTAATGAATTGTCGGGTCTCTGCAATATAGATAAAACTCATTGAAAAAAAAAGAGCATGGGACCCCTCCCCCCCATTCCATTACCAGGCCCTTTGGTGCTGGTATGAATATTAAGGGGAACCCCCGAACCAAAATCCATACCAGGCCCTTCGAGTCTGATATGGAAATTAAGGGGAACCCTGCGCCAAATTAAAATAAAATGGTGTAGGGGTCCCCCCAAAATCCATACCAGACCCTTATCCGAGCATGCAACCTGGCAGGCCGCAGGAAAAGAGGGGGGGGATGAGAGAGCACCCCCCCTCCTGAACCGTACCAGGCCACATGCCCTCAACATGGGTAGGGTGGTTTGGGGTAGCCCCCCAAAGCACCTTGTTGATGGGGACAAGGGCCTCATCCCCACAACCCTTGCCCGGTGGTTGTGGGGGTCTGCGGGCGGGGGGCTTATCGGAATCTGGAAACAAGGGTACCCCCAGATCCTGGCCTCCCCCCTGTGTGAAATGGTAAGGGGTACAAATGTACCCCTACGATTTCACAAAAAAGTGTAAAAATGTTAAAAAAACAAGACACAGCTTGGGACAAGTCCTTCATTAAAAAAATATAAAATAAAAATGTGCCACGATGTCCATTCATCTTCTTATATCGATCCGCCGACGGACCGAAAAAGAAAAAAATCTGCCACTGATCAGCCTCCATGGGAGGCTCCCGCCGTGTGGCGCTTCATTGTCTTTGAAAGTTCTTATATAACTGAGGGTGGGGTTACATAAACGCATTACGTAAACGGGTGGGGGTTACGTAAACGAGTGACCCTGCCCCCCTCTGACGCCACGGGGAAGCCATGGGAAAGTCCCTGTGGAGTCAGAGGGAGAGGGGTCACCCAGGTATGTCACTGGGTGGCCCCGCCCTCAGTTATATAAAAACTGTCAAAGGCGATGAAGCGTCACACGGCATGAGCCTCCCATTGAGGTGGATCAGTGGCGGATTTTTTTTCTTTTTCGGCCTGTCGGCGGAGCGATGTAAGAAGATGAAAGGACATCGTGGGACATTTTTATTTTTATATTTTTTAATAAAGGACTTGTGCCAAGCTGTGTTTTTATTTATTTTTTTACACTTTTTTTGTGAAATGGTAGGGGTACATTTGTACCCCATTAGAATTTCACACAGGGGGGAGGCTGGGATCTGGGGGTCCCCTTGCTAAAGGAGGCTTCCAGATTCCGATAAGCCCCCCGCCCGCAATCCCCCACAACCACCGGGCAAGGGTTGTGGGGATGAGGCCCTTGTCCCCATCAACAGGGGGACATGGTGCTTTGAGGGGTCACAGACCCCCAAAGGATCCTCCCAATGTTGAGGGCATGTGGCCTGGTAAGGTTCTGGAGGGGGTGCGCTCTCATCCACCCCTCTTTTCCTGAGGTCTGCCAGGTTGCGTGCTCGGATGGTGTCTGGTATGGATTTTGGGGGGACCCCTATGCTATTTATTTTTTAATTTTGCCGCAGAGTTCCCCTTAAAATCAATACCAGACCTGATGGATTTTAGGGGAGCCTGGTAATGGACTGGGGGGGGGGGTCCCATGCTCTTTATTTCAATGAGTTCTATTTATATTGCCAAGACCTGACAATTCATTACAGCCGCGATCAGTTTTAAATGACAATTTTTACTTTAGAAATGTAATTTTGCTGTGGTACTGTTCTAAACACGGGAAAAATGCGCCACTTTACAGGCATACTATAGACACCCCCATGCACCATATTTAAAGGAATATTTCATTTTTATTTTTTCACTTTAAGCATTAAAAGAATCACTACTCCCGATAAACGGACATTTTTAACCACTTGCCGACCAAGCACGTCATATGACGTCCTTGACTTTGAGTGGTGATATCTGAATGATGCGTGCAGCTATTGGCATCATTCAGATATCATTCTTTCCGGCCGGCGATTCTGTGCACCATAAGAACGATCATAGCGGCGGTTCCGCCGCCTGATCGTTCTTATAGGCAGCGGGAGGGGACGTCCCCCCCCTCCCGCCGCCATCCGGTGCTTCTCCGGGCTCTCCCGTGCCATCGGGGGCCCGGAGAAAGAATCGCTCGCCGCCGGATGACGAGCATAGAGATTTCCGGTGACCAGATGGTCACCAGTCATCTCTATGACCGTCGGAGGCCCGGGCGCGACGTTATGACGTCACGCCCGGTACCCGGAAGTAAACAAAGCCGCGATCGCGGCTGTCAGCATGAGATCGGTAAAAAAATTTTTTTTTTTAAAAAGTGTAAAAATAAAAAAAATTAAGTAAAATAAAAATAAATAAATAAAAAAAAAAAAATTAAAACGCCCCTGTCCCCTGTAGCTCGCGATCAGAAGCTAACGCACACGCAAGTCCCACCCGCATATGTAAACGCCGCTCAAACCACACATGTGAGGTATCGCCGCGTGCGTTAGAGCGCGTGCAACAATTCTAGCACTAGACCTCCTCTGTAACTCTAAACTGGTAACCAGTAAAAAATATTAAAGCGTCGCCTATGGAGATTATTAAGTACCGAAGTTTGGCGCCATTCCACGGTTGTGCGCAATTTTAAAGCTTGACATGTTCGGTATCTATTTACTCGGCGTAACATCATCTTTCATATTATATAAAAAAATTGGGCTAACTTTACTGTTTTGTTATTTTTTAATTCATGAAACCGTTTTTTTTCCAAAAAAAAGGCGTTTGAAAAATGATTGCGCAAATACCGTGTGAGATAAAAAGTTGCAATGACCGCCATTTTATTCCCTAGGGTGTCTGCTAAAAAAAACATACTCAATGTTTGGGGGTTCTGAGTAATTTTCTAGCAAAAAAATGATGATGTTTACATGAAGGAAAATAGGCCAAAATAGGCCCGGTAAGCAAGTAGTTAAAAAAGAAATTTGCATTGATACATGTCCCCTGGGGCAGGACCCAGGTCCCCAAACACTTTTAATGACAATAACTTGCATATAAGCTTTTAAAATTAGCACTTTTGATTTTTCATGTTAGTGTCCCATAGACTTTAACAGTGTTCCGGCGGCTTTCGAATTTGCCCCGAACACTGCACATTGTTCGGTGTTCAGAGAACATCCGAACAATCAAAGTTCGGCCCGAACTTATGCTCGGGCCGAACCGTTCGCCCATCCCTAGTCACCAGCATGTATTAGGCTCTTCATTTCTATCTCAGGTCTGCCGTAAAGTAATACTGAGAAAAGTCCACAATTAATAAAACGTTAATATAAAACAAAAGTAATATTTGTGTTAAATTCAATATACCAACTATACCAACACTACGTGGCATAAAAATACTGTTTTCTCATAATTCTTCAATGCAAACAAGTTTAACTTTCATAGTTATTATAAGCATCACTAATACAAGCTATGCTTTAATGATTATATATATATATATTTTCTATATTTTGAAAATCATAAATATGTATAGTTCATGTATGTATTTTAGGTCTCTTAACCACATATATAACTAGTCTGTGTGTGCTGAGAACATATTGCCATGTTTGTCAAACAGCCATGGACTCAGTTTGTGTTTACAGGTGGTAAAGTTGGTTTCCAACACCACATGAGAGATTTTTTTTTCTGTCTGTGGGTTGCTGTTTTTGCAATCTGTTCATGATGAATAGCATTTAGAATTCATGGAATGTTACCAAAGCTTTTTTAAATAAAAAAAAAAAAAACAGAAAAAACTATTAAGTGCAAAGTGTACCTTTTGGAAATATGAAACTATGAAAACAACCTAGAAAATATGAGATCATTACATAGAGGCTGTCCTTCATAAATAAATACATAAATTATCGGTCAGGCAGTAGAACAGACATGTTTACTTGTTTGCTTATTTAGAAAAAAAAAAAACATTCTTTGAAGAAACCTATAATGGTAGTACAGAAAGTAAATGTCAATTACAAAGGTACCAAGATTTATGGCACAGAGTAATGGTAACTGTGATCATTATTTATCTTTTCTTTCAAGTAGATTACTATTACACATGGAAACTTAAAAGAAACATTATTACTGCAATGAAAACAAAAAAATAAAAAAATAAACATTAGGCCCCTTTCACACTGGGGCGGTTTGCAGGCGCTATTGCGCTAAAAATAGCGCCTGCAAACCGACCCGAAACAGCTGTTGCTGTGTCTTCAGTGTGAAAGCCCGAGGGCTTTCACACTGAAGCGGTGCGCTTGCAGGACGCTGGAAAATGTCCTGCAAGCCGCATCTTTGGCTCGCTGTAGGAGCGGTGTATTTACCGCTCCTATAGCGCCCGTTCCCATTGCAAACAATGGGGCAGCGCTCTGAACGCGCCCGCAAAATGCCGCTGCAGCGGCAGTTTGCGGGCGGTATTAACCCTTTTTCGGCCGCAATGCGCCGCTAAAACGACAGTAAAGCGACGCTAAATATAGCGCCGCTTTACCGCCAGCGCCCCCAACGCCCCAGTGTGAAAGTAGCCTAACTTTAGAAAAGGATTTTTAAATAAACCTGTCTCTACCCTAATGATGCTGTACAATATTGATGAGCTAAACATACCCAGGTTTGGTTCGTCAAATGCTATCAAAGTTTGAATCCACTATCTGCACCCTATTCAAATCAATGGGAGCAAAATATTTGTTTTCAGTAATGCTAATTTTATAAAGTAAATAATGGGTGAGAAAGCATATGGGAAGCACAGAGGGGGGGACTGGGGTGGGGAGGAGGAACGACAGAGACAGAGACCGCCCACCCAACCAATCTACCGGTAAGTAATTTATTTTTTATTTTTTTTGTTCTGGGGTTTCTTTCTTTCTTTTTTTTTTTTTTTTGGGGGGGGGGGGAATGGGAGAGGAGGGAGGGGAGTAATAAAATATAAAAATAGAATTACAGGAGTAGAGGAAAGGTTAACTGATGTCCTTTTCTTTTTTTTTGAGTGGAAAATATATAGGGGAAAAGTGTAAGAGAATACAAAGAAGTATTATTGTTTGTATTCTGATTTGAATTAGAAAGGGAAGATGTTAATTAGGAAAATATGAATGTTATGTTGTGTAACTGTAAAATCTGCACCTGTGAAATGAAAATAAAGAATAAAAATAAATAAATAAAGTAAATTCAAGGTATTGAGAAAGAAAGGGCATGCATGGGAGTCTGGGCATATGTGCCACAGAAAATAAAAATTGTAAGATCGTTCAACGGGGAGAGGCCATTTTGGAACAGCTGAAGAAAACATAATAAAAAATACATAATTCTCCTAAATAACCTGCTTGTGGGATGCCATCATTTTGTATGTCTAATTGCAGAACCTTATGACCCACAGGTATATGTCTAAACATTTATGCCGCATACACACGATCGGAAATGCCGCCAGCAAAACTCAGATGAGAGCTTTTTGTCGGAAAATGCGGCTGTGTGTATGCTCCATCTGTCTTTTGCTGGCAGAATTCCAGCCAGCAAAAGATTGAGAGCATGTTCTCTATTTTTCAGTCGGGAAAAGTTCCTATCCGAAAATGTGATCGTTTGTATGTAATTCGGACACGCAAAAAATCAACCATGCTCGGAAACAATTCGACGCATGCTCGGAAACATTGAACTTCATTTTCTCGGCTCGTCGTAGCATTCGCCGCGTTCTTGACAGTCGAAAGTTCAGAGAACTTGTGTGACCGTGTGTATGCAAGACAAGCTTGAGCGCAATTCTGTCGGAAAAAGCATCCAGGATTTTTCGGACGGAAATTCCGCTCGTGTGTACGTGGCATAACTTTACTTTTGCATAACTGCTTGGCTTACATGCAGCAGAAGCAGCAATATGATTGATTTCCCCCCCGTCCTCAAAAAAAAAAATATGTAGTAGTTTTTGCCAAAACAACTAGTTTTTGTGTAGCAATAATAACTGAGCACTGGAAGCATCAGAGGCAATACAGAAAAAACAAAAAAAAATCTAAGGTATACACATAAAAAAACAAAATTATGCACTGCTGATGAGGACTGAAAATATTTCTTAAAAGCATCGCTCAAGCAGCCTCTGCCACTACTAAGTTTACCAACAAGGGGGGTCAGAAACATCTTGTCCATGAAATGTTATCCTGGCAGCCTCTGAAAGTGAGTGACATTGATTTTTCCATATATATCTTCCAGATGTTTCATCTTCTCCTGCTTGTGCAAAGGCAGGATGAGTTTTTGGACTATCTGCTTTTAGATCAAGGAGGTTTGCCAACCAATAATGGTCCCTTTCCTTGATGCCAAAAATCCTAAGGTCCTTTCGAAATTTTTCGAACTCATGGGATAGCTTATGTCCTGCAAATTACTGGAGGTAAATTAACCTAATTCTTCGTGGTCACTGAAGAAGACAGCCAACCAGAGACGTACTACTCCCAAGGTTTAGGAAGCATGAAACCTTCCCCAGAAGACTTCCCTGATGTCATTTTTAGCCTCAATACTGCCACAGTAGCCATACTCCTCCTTTTTGTGTGCCTGCTGTGGCCTTATATGGTTATTGTTTGGATAGAGTAGGCCCTGAGATACAAGCAAATCCTCCTATTCCTCTTTCTGCTCTACCTTCAGTGCCCTGTTTTTGATATCACACAGTGCATGCTCCAGCAGGAACACAACTAGTACAGTGTTTTTGATGCAATCATTGTCATGTTCAACAGGGGCGGTCCGTCCATTAAGGGAGCACCAGCACCGCCTTCACCTACTCCTTCGCCACCGCCACCCCTTATTAATGCGTCTGGCCTCTTTCAGGACGCCAGTTTTTTTTTTTTTTTTTTTAAGAACCCGATTACAGCCAGAGGATCTAATAGGCTTCAAAATAGGATGGGCTCCGGACGCAGAGCATCGTGCTTGGATCCCACCCAGGTGTGTTAGAATAGTAAACAAATATGACCGACCGGGGGTGGGGGGGTTGTTTGTTTTTTGCCACCCCCCAAAAGAAAATACCACCAGCCGCCACTGTGGTTCAATGTTCTTGTTGTCCTCAAACAGTGACAATACAGTGCATGTGTCCTTTATCATCAGCCACTGGCATGGGGAAAAGCAATTTGTTCCCATGTTATTCTCATCCAGGTAATTGTTAAAGGCCTTCTGCAGCATGGCCAGAGTTGAGTTACACCTGGTAGGTATGTCATAGAACAGGCAGCTTGCAGACAAATGGATTTCCCTCTGAATTAAACACTGGATAGAAGGTATGGCTGTAACCTCTCTTGGACTGCCTCAGAAAAATAAGCAATCTAGGGTTACTATCCAAGAACTGCTAGATCACCAGATTGGGGATGTGTCACAGGTAGGGCACATGTGTCAACTTTCTCTGCTGGAGGGCAGATAGCAATTAGGTGCTGTTGTCATACACCACCATTCCTGGCACAAGTTGCCATGGGGTTAACCACCTCAAAGTCTGCCCCTGCTGAGCTAGAGAAATCTCTGCCCCACTGTGGCTCCTGTCCCATAAACATACAAGCTTTTGATTAGCCTCTTGTTTGCTTAAAGGGGACTCGTGGATTAGAGGACACAGCCCAAAAAGGGCATTGAGAAGCTTAAACACACAGCTCTGATACCCTCATCGCTGGCTGTAAGAAATAACCCAGTAGGCCGCAGACATGTGCAGTTAGTTTTGTTCCGAATTGAAACTCTGAAGAATTTTTGTTTTTTGGATGTATTTGAATTTTTGAATTACAATAGTACGGAATTTCAATGAATCCGAAATAACGAAAAAAAAAATTGGCCAGAATTTGAATCAATTCGAATAGGTTTCAAATCGACTTGAATCTTTTTTGAATCTTTTTCGATTGAAATAGTTTTCAAATTCGAAAAGTTTTTAAATTTGAATTAGAATGGTTTTTGAATTTAAATAGTTTTCAAATTCGAATAGTTTTCGAATTTCCAAAGAGAATAAAATAGAAGAGAAAATAAAGGAATGGAATAGAAAAAATTTGAATAGAAAAGGATATAACAGAAACTAAAAGAATATAATATAATAAAGTAAAACAGAACAAAATAGAAAATAAAAGAACAGAATAGAAATTAATAGAATAAAAAAAAAAAAAATGAATGAAATAAAAAGAATATAACCATCTTCTGAAATTTGAATTGAAATAGAATAAATTTGAATTTGAATACAAAAGAAAAGAAAACAAAAGAAAAGAAAACAAAAGAAAAGAAAGAATAGAATAGAAAAAAAGAATAGAATAGACTAGAAAGGAATAGAATTGGAAAACAATAGAATAGAATAGAAAGAATATAACCATTTCCCAAAATTCAAACAGAATCAATTTGAATAGAATAGAAAATAATATATTAGAATAGAATAGAAAATAACAGAATAGTATAAAAAAACAACAGAATAGAATTGAATAGAAAGAATATAACCATCTTCCGAAATTCGAATTTCAAATAAAATAAATTTGAATTTGAATAGAAAAGAATAGAATAGAAAAGGATATAATAGGATAGAATATAATAGAATGAAAATAAAGTAATATAATAGAAAATAATAGAATAGAATAAACAAATAGAAAAAGAATAGAATAAAAAAATAGAATAGTATAGAAATAATATAACCATTTCCCAAATGTCAAATAGAATCAATTTGTTTTGAATAGAGTAGAAAATAATAGATTAGAATAGGAGGATGGTTATATTCTTTCTATTCTATTCTGTTGTTTTTTTCTATACTATTCTGTTAATTTATTTTCTAATCTATTCTTTTCTATCCAAATTTCAGAAGATGGTTATATTCTTTCTATTTTAGTCTATTATTTTCTTATTCTATTCTATTCATTTCTATTCTATTCCATTCTATTCTGTTCTTTTATTTACTATTCAATTTTGTTCTATTTTACTCTGTTCTATTTTATTCTTTTATTTTCTGTCATATTATTTTCAATTTTTTTCATTTTTTTCCATTCTATTCCTATATTTTCTATTCTATTTTATTCTCTTTGGAAATCAGAAAACTATTAGAAATTTAAAACTATTCGAATTCGAAAACTATTCAAATTTGAAAAACTTTTCGAATTTGAAAACTATTAGAATTAGCAAACTATTTGAATTTGAAAACCATTCAAATTTGAAAACTTTGCGAATGCGAAAACTATTCAAATTCAAAAACTATTCGAATCGATTTACGAATTCTGAAAACAAATGAAATGGGTTAAATGAATTTAACTAAACAAATTTATGTAAATAACGAATCGAAACAAAACAAAACAAAACTAAACAATTTTTTTCATTCTGCACATGTCCAGTAGGCTGTTAATAAGATATAGAGCCTCTGAGCATACTTCCTAGAACATATGTCTGTGGGGTCCTGTGGCTCTTGCTGCTGACCATGTGGTCCCATGATGTGTAAACATTGTCTTCTATATGATCCTGAAGGGCATGGATGGCCTTACAGGCAAATAGGTGACCAGGAACCAGCCAGTGCTGTACAGCATAAAAGGGGGCAGAAGCCATTAGGAAAGGGAAATGTTGCAAAGTCAGCAATTTTACCAATCGGGCATTTATGCACTGGGCAATGGGATGGCTGGGGTGTATTTTTGGAACAATAAAATTTGCCTGCATAGTGTTATAGCTGGTGGGGTTGGGTTGGCAGAATCAGAGCAAGATTGCAGTCTATGCTTACCCCCCCCCTTTGTGTGGCCCCATGTAGACCCTCTTACCCACTGCAGAAGCCATAGGGCTGACCTCTGTCACACCTTTATATACCATCATCACTGTTGCTGGAGGCTTCTGCAACAGACTCATGTATACTGCAGCAAAGGTTAAAGGGTGGAGCTGGAAGGAAGAGGAGTTTCTGTTGACTAGCATTCTGATGCTGTGTTGTGAGAGGTAAAATGTGTCTTTATACACATGATACCCATAGGACCAGTAATATTGCCAGGCTTGAAATGCTGGAAGCACAGACTACACACAACAATGGTGTGGTCTGCTGCACATGTGCTGAAAAAGACCCACACAGGTGAGCTCTGGGGAGAGGACTGTGAGATGTCACTGTATGGCATCCTGCCTTGCTGGGGTTATGCCCCTCCCTCACTTTCTTCTTCTGCTCTATAAAGCACCAAAGTACAGTCAGAGACCACATCATTATTAATACTATACAGGATTTATATAGCGCTAACAGTTTACGCAGCGCTTTACAATATAAAAGGGAGACAATACAGTTATAATACAATAAAATACAAGAGGATTAAGGGGGCCCTGCTCAGAAGAGCTTACAATCTAATAGGGTGGGGCAGGTGGTACAAAAGGTTGTAACTGTGGGGAATGAGCTGATGGAAGTGGTAAAAGATTAGTTAGAGATGTGATAGGCCTTCCTGAAGAGATGAGTTTTCAAGGATGGCCTGAAGGTAGCAAGAGTAGGGGATATCCGGACAGGTGGAGGAGGTAGCGAGTTCCAGAGGATGGAAGAGGCTCTAGAGAAATCCCAGAGACAAGCATGAGAGGAGGAGACGAGAGAGCTTGAGAGTAGAAGGTCTTGAGATGAGCGGAGGGGATGGTTTGGATGATATTTGGAGACAAGATTGGTGATGTAGCTCGGGGCAGAGTTGTGAATGGCTTTGTATGTTGTGGTTAGTATTTTGAATTTAATTTGCTGGGTGATTGTGAACCAGTGTAGGGATTGGAGGAGAGGGTTGGCAGACACTGAGCGGTTGGTAAGGTGTATAAGTCTGGCAGCAGAATTCATGATAGACTGAAGAGGGGATAGCCTAATGGAGAGGCAGGCCAATGAGAAGGGAGTTGCAATAGTCAAGGCGAGAGATAACAAGGGAGTGAATGAGGAGCTTGGTGGTTTCATTTGTTAAAAGGGGCGAATTTTAGAGATGTTAAGGAGGTGAATTCTACAAACTTTTGACAACGATTGGATTTGAGGCTGAAATGACAAGTCAGAGTCTAGGATTAAACCTAGTACCCTGGTGTGAGGGGAGGGACTGATAGTTGCATTGTTGATTTTGATGGAAAAGTCATGGAGGGGGGCACGAGCGGGGGGGGGATATTAATAGGTCAGTTTAAGAAAGATTTAGTTTAAGGAAGTGGTGCAACGTTCATGCTGATATATCAGTTAGTAATGCGAGAGGAGACTGATGGAGTGAGGTGAGGAGTAGACAGATAGATTTGGGTGTCATCAGCGTATAAGTGGTATTGGAAGCCATGGGTGGTTATCAAGTGACCAAGGGAGGAGGTGTAGATAGAGAAGAGAAGGGGTCCAAGAACAGAGCCCTGGGGGACCCCCACAGAAAGGGGCAATGGAGAGGAGGAGACAGAGTTGTAGGTGACACTGAAGGAGTGCTGTGATAGATAGGCAGAGAACCAGGATAGAGCAGAATCTCTGAGGCCAAGGGAATGTAGTTTATTTAGAAGGAGCGGGTGGTCAACAGTATCAAAGGCCACAGAGAGGTCAAGTAGTAGGAGTATGGAGTACTGGCCGTTGGTTTTAGCAGTTAGTAAATCGTTAGTGAGTTTTAGTAAGGCAGTTTCTGTGGAGTGCTGCGAGCGAAAGCCAGACTGTAAGGGGTCAAGAAGGTTATTTTCACTGAAGTAGGAGCTAAGACGGTCATAGACTAAGCATTCTAGAAGTTTAGAGGTGAATGGGAGCAATGAGATGGGTCTTAAGTTGTTCAGGTTGGTGGGGTCCAGTGAGGGCTTTTTAAGCATGGGAGTGATCTGCGCATGTTTTAGAGGGGAGGGGAAGGTGCCACTAGAGAGGGAGAGATTGAAGATGTGAGTGAGGGAGAACAGGATAGAAGAAGAGGGTGACCGTAGTAGTTGTGAGGGAACAGGATCCAAGGGACAATTGGTTAGGTGGGCATCTGAGAAAAGTTTTGTAACCTCTTCAGTCAGTAGTAGCCAATTCAAAAGAGGAGAGTGTTGAATGTGCTGTTAGGCAAGGTATGTTGGGTGGGGAAGATGTACGCACAGTGGAGGTGTCCTCACAAATTGCATCAATCTTGTCTTTGAAGTGATTGGCAATCTCTTGGGCAGCGAGTGAGTTAGTGGGAAGAGGGAGTGGGGGACGAAGCAGAGAGTTAAAGGTTGGGCATATTTTCCAGCTGCAGATTCAGGCCATGATCTGGCCAATAAGCCTGTGGGCACTGTCTGTGGAAAATGGCTCCGCAGCTTGTCCTTCCACAAACAGATCAGCATCACCTAAAAGTTGGGTAGATAAAACACAAGAAAAAAAGTGTCAAAAACATGCAGACTTAATTAATTAGCTCAATCTGTGTTCTGAGACACTCACTTGGTGGGGTGCAGATTTGATCCACTTCAACGACCTGTTCCGCCACATCCACGCGCGGGCTTGGGCTTGGGCTAACTGCCCAATTAGTCTGGTGAGGCCGGGAGGTCCTCGTAGGTTCGGACTGACGTCTGAGTCTTTTGCCCCCTATGGTAATGGAACATAAAAAGGTACACTTTTAATCACACTGATATTTGAGTGCCAAAATAGGATTAGTAAACATTGTTTAAAAGTCTTGTCCAATTATTAGCAGTTTGTTAGAAGATCCTACTTGAAGACAGAATTGAAATGTCTATCTAATGAAACTCCAATACTTAAACCGCCCTTCAACCCTAAATTTGAACTTCCGCTCATTGGATCCCTGCACCCTGTGGTGTCTTATTTTCAACCTTTTAGGGGGGAGGGGTTGCAGATACCTGTGTAAGGCAGGTATTTGCACACACATCCGCCCTAGACTCCCACAGAAGTATACGCCACATCCCGTCCCACCGTGCTGTCTGCTGGGACACACAGGGGTCCCCGAGCTCGCGCGGACCAGTCCTATTGCATTGCGCAACTGGCGCATGCCCAATAGTGACCCGGGAAGTGAAGTCGCAAACATTAATTTCATGATTGCAAGATCAGAGATTGTAGCTGCACCATCCAAGGGACAGGTGAGTGTACTTCTTTGAAAAGTCACCACCTACAGTATTTGTAGATGATGAGCATTTTGGGGAATTGTGAGCATGAGACCCTGCTTAACATATTTATTCCCCCCCCCCCCCCAAAACAGCCTCTGGAGTCCCTGTGTAAGTTACCCCTAAAACCCTTACTACAGCAGTAATTGTATAGATAGTGACAATAATAAACAACCTTACAACTCCAACAACCCAAAGCCAGGTAAACTCAATAAACGTTATGAAGACAACTGAACTTTCATCAAATATGCGCAAGTTTCACGTACGAATGGTAATAACATCTGCGCAAGTTTCACGTACGAATGGTAATAACATCTGCGCAAGTTTCACGTACGAATGGTAATAACATCTGCGCAAGTTTCACGTACGAATGGTAATAACATCTGCGCAAGTTTCACGTACGAATGGTAATAACATCTGCGCAAGTTTCACGTACGAATGGTAATAACATCTGCGCAAGTTTCACGTACGAATGGTAATAACATCTGCGCAAGTTTCACGTACGAATGGTAATAACATCTGCGCAAGTTTCACGTACGAATGGTAATAACATCTGCGCAAGTTTCACGTACGAATGGTAATAACATCTGCGCAAGTTTCACGTACGAATGGTAATAACATCTGCGCAAGTTTCACGTACGAATGGTAATAACATCTGCGCAAGTTTCACGTACGAATGGTAATTACATCTGCGCAAGTTTCACGTACGAATGGTAATAACATCTGCGCAAGTTTCACGTACGAATGGTAATAACATCTGCGCAAGTTTCACGTACGAAT
Organism: Lithobates sylvaticus; assembly: GCA_028564925.1. Lineage (NCBI taxonomy): Eukaryota > Metazoa > Chordata > Amphibia > Anura > Ranidae > Lithobates > Lithobates sylvaticus. Next base: position 131,474,323 of record CM053026.1, on the reverse strand, counting down.
GGTAATAACATCTTGCGCAAGTTTCACGTACGAATGGTAATAACATCTGCGCAAGTTTCACGTACGAATGGTAATAACATCTGCGCAAGTTTCACGTACGAATGGTAATAACATCTGCGCAAGTTTCACGTACGAATGGTAATAACATCTGCGCAAGATTAGACATATCAAGTATAACCATAGTAGCGCACGTGCTTGACTTACTTTTTTTGATGGCTTTTCGAATTCTCCTGTACTGATCGTGCTCCCTGGATTTGATGTCGGACCATCGCTTGCGCAGTTGATCCTTGCCCTTCGTACGCCGAATTTCTGCTCCAGGGTGCTGACGATTGTAGTGAGAATCTTGTCCTTGCGCAAGTTGGGTCGAGGGTACGGGCCATTTTCCCCGTCGTAATCTTCCCTTTGGAGGATGTCCACCATCTCCACCATCTCTTCAAAGGCCATATTGGTGGCTTTATATCTGCTGCTGGATGCAGATGTGTTCGCTTCTTGGCTTTCCTCCGCGCTACTGGCTGAGAATGTGTCCGCCATATTCATGAATTTATTCACCCACAATGCAACGAGGGGAAGCGGGGCGGGGAATACTCGTCAGGAGGAACGTCATGGGCGGGCGACGCGGAGGACGCAGGCGGACTTCGACGCGTGCGCAGTGTATATAAGGCTGTTTGAGGGCCCCACGTGTTCCCGAACGGAAGTAGCGAGCGCTGTGTACGAAGGTAAGTGTTTTCTAGGATGCATTACTGTGTTTTTTTGGCTTTTGGGCCTGCATTTTTTTAAGGATATGTGTGTGTTGCTGCCTGTGTGTAGGGGTTGCTGCCTGTGTGTAGGGGTTGCTGCCTGTGTGTAGGGGTTGCTGCCTGTGTGTAGGGGTTGCTGCCTGTGTGTAGGGGTTGCTGCCTGTGTGTAGGGGTTGCTGCCTGTGTGGATGTGTTGCTGCCTGTGTGTGGGTGTGTTGTGTAATGTTGGTAAGAAAAACTGGTTGTGTGCGTTTTAAGTAACATTTGTGTTTTTGGTCTTTTGTATTGCCATTACTAACAAAACAGAAACAAACATGTCAGCACCCCAGTTGAATCCATTCAAGGACCAGCAGTTCATGTCCGAATTCATTGCCCTGTACAGAAAAAAATACCAACCTGTGGGCAGCTCAAGAACCCTTTATATGGCAATAGGGATGTCCGGAAGGCAGGCCATGGGGACTGGATGGAACAAGGTATCAGGAGCAGCAGCAGAGGATGTTTATGTACCCAAGCTGTGGTACTACAACCAAACTTTTATAGACCAGATGGACAAAGTAGGCTTCCACCCCAGCTTTGGCAGTGATGGCCCAGCTGGGCAGGTATAATTTTAGCCTATAAGAGAGACAAAGTAGGCTTGTTTGGCAGTATGGAGGCAGGAATTTTAGAAGGGCAGATTTATATAGGGTGAAGTCTTGCAGGCATTTGGTTTAACGCCACAGTCGTTCAAGAGCACGGCAATGTCTCTTGAGATTTCTAGTGTTATCAGTTTGCCAGGGTTGTAACAGTCAGGGGCTGATTCTGGTTAGAGGAGCAAGTGCATCTAGTGATGATGAGAGTGAACTGTTGTAAACAGAGGTGGCCAGGTCAGGACAGGACAGGGGATAGATTATGTCATATACAGTAGGTGGTCAGTAGCAGAATAGAGAAGAGAAGGGTTAAAGTGGCGAAGGTTTCTACAAGTAATTCTACAAGTAATTGTTTGCTGCTTCCAGGGATAGGTGGTTGGAGGCAAGGATACAGTGAAACCCATCCCTCCTGATCACTGGAGCCTATCTAACACTATGATGTAGCTCAGTGTTTCTCAATTCCTGTCCTCTAGGCGCACAAACAGGTCATGTTTTCAGGATTTCCCTCAAATGAAATGGCTGTGGTAATTACTAAGGCAGTGAAACTGATCAAATCACCTGTGCAAAATAATGGAAAGCCTGAAAACATGACCTGTTGGTGCGCCTTGAGGACTGGAATTGAGAAACACTGATGTAGCTGCAGGAACATCACTGACAATTTGTTCTCCCTGTCTGGTTCCCCCACCCTCTAGTGGGTAATTCTGTGCTCAAATATTTCAGCAGACCCCATTGTTGGGGCAGCAACATGAGTAGCTGTAAGTGAGGAGGCAGAATAGGGTGCTTTGGCAGCTGTGGTGGGCTGCAAGCTAGTCTGCACCTGGGCGACGGAGGAGTATGATGATGTAGGCTTGGTTAGCCACTTCACTACCTCCTCCACGTGCTTAGGCTTTAGAGCACATCAAGTGCTTGACAAAAATGGCAAGCATGCCCTGCCTGCAGGGGAATCCCCATGCCCACAACAATTGCCTGTCGACACAGAGGATGCTCGTCCCTTTATCAACCCCTCATAGCTGCATTAAAAGCTTCTGCCTCTCCCTGTAGGCCTGCCAGAAATGATGTTAATAATGAGGGGCTTATCACTGATTTCTATTTGCAGTTATTGGAGGAGCTGTATGGGGAGAGGGGGTAGTGGTGTTTAGGTGCACTGTAAACTGTGGTGTCTGGGCACACTGTAAACGCCAGTGCTTTGGCAGACTAAAGAACACCTCAAAGAGCTGAAGCCACAACACAGCAATAAAAAAAATCTAGTGGTGACTATATGGACATTTAGATGCTGTCTTCATAATATGCTTATTTTAACACTCCTACTTCCTGGTATTCTTGAGCTGACCCACCTCTTCCTTCCACATAAATTCCTGTAACGGCACATTTTGATGATGGGTGACCTTACTGGCCAATAGGAACTTGCAGGAGTTGGGAGAAGGAGAGCTCTCATCACATCTACTTGTTATCTAGTTAAGCAAAAAAAAAAAAACTCTCCAAAGTCTCCAAAAGATATGATGGGGTATAAACACCTAAAGCAAGAATTAGGTTACATGTTCCTTAAAGCTTCAACAATGTGCATCTGACAACTTGTAGAAACAACTAGCCAAACTATGCATTATAACAGTAGATGCTGAAGTTTTCATATTTTTAATGCAGCAAACTACTTTTATTATTATACATGGCGTCCCTTGCTTCTCTTGCACCGCTAAAACTGAAAACCAACGTCAACTAAACATTTGTTTCTCCAAAGATGAGGACAACTTTCTAGAAACACAGACATACAGATCATTGAGAATTATGTTAACTTGTTTTTTAGACTATCTGACAAAAAATAAAATAAAAATCATAACAGAAAAAATGGGTTTTGGAGAAGAAAAAAAGCTGTTTCAGATAATAGTGTGTTCTCCTTTTCATGCCATGATGTATTGTATAAAAAGATTTGCTGATGTGAAAGAAAATTTTTTCAGGCAGACGGAATGTCATTGTGGCAGGAGTGAAGCCAATGCTTGGCTGGTTATAAAGGACATATTTTTCCAATGTAGCGTTTCCTAGCTCAGCTGTATGTGTAACTACTGTTCAGTCACTCTTTTAAAAATTCAGCAGTATTCATATCTCAAATAAAATAAATACCAATCCATTTTTTTATTATTTTGCGTGAATAGCACCCTCCTAAATCTAGCCTGTCAGGGAGTCTCAATGATCATTCCTCAAGAAGAAATGTTTTAGGTTTTTGGGAATCTAGACAGTGATGCAAAACTAAGAGCAAAAAAGAACAAAAATCATGACATATTGAGATTGTATGTCTATTATTAATCAAGAAATAATTATTGTGTGTAAAAAAAAAAACTAAATACATTTGAGCTAGGTGATGATAACAAAATAACAACTTAAAATTAATTATACAGAAGCAGCATTCAATGATTGTCTGAATACAAAACAATAGAAGAATGTATATACAGTACATGTTGTAAAACCTGTTGTGTTTAAATACAGTGCCTTGCAAAAGTATTCACCCCCCTTGACATTTTTTGTGATTTGTTGCCTCACAAACCTGGAATTAACATGGATTGTTTGACAATTTGCATCATTTAATTTACAGAACATGCCCACGACTTTGAAGATTTATTATACTTTTTTTTTATTGTGAAGAAAACAACAAATAGGACAAAATAACAGAAAAAGTCAATGTGCATAACTATTCACCCCCCTAAAGTCAATAATTTGTAGAGCCACCTTTTGCGGCTATCACAGCTCCAAGGCGCTTTGGATAAGTCTCTATGAGCTTGCCACATCTTAACACTGGGATTTTTGCCCATTCCTCCTTGCAAAACTGATCCAGCTCCTTCAAGTTGGATGGTTTGCGCTTGTGAACAGCAATCTTTAAGTCTGACCACAGATATGTTTTTTCTATTGGATTAAGGTCTGGGCTTTGACTAGGCCACTCCAACACATTTACATGTTTCCCCTTAAACCACTCAAGTGTTGCTTTAGCAGTGTGTTTGGGGTCATTGTCCTGCTGGAAGGTGAACCTCTGTCCCAGCCTCAAATCACACACAGAGTGGTACAGGTTTTTCTCAAGAATATTCCTGTATTTAGCAACATCCATCTTTCCCTTAACTCTGACCAGTTTCCCGACTGCTGAAAAACATCCCCACAGCATGATGCTGCCACCACTATGTTTCACTGGCGATGGTGTTCTTTGTGTGATGTGATGTGTTGGGTTTGCGCCAGACATAGCGTTTTCTTTGATGGCCAAAAAGTTCAATTTTAGTCTCATCGGACCAGAGCACCTTCCTCCATACATTTTGGAGTCTCCCACATGCCTTTTCACAAACTCAAAACGTGCCATTTTGTTTTTTGCTGAAAGTAATGGCTTTCTTCTGGCCACTATGTATAGATACTCCAGTCTCTGCTGTGGAACTCTGCAGCTCATCCAGGGATACCTTAGGTCTCTGTGCTGCCTCTCTGATTAATGCCCTCCTTGCCCGGTCTGTGAGTTTTGGTGTGCGGCCGTCTCTTGGCAGGTTTGCTGTCGTGCCATGTTCTTTCCATTTAGTTATTATATATTTGATGGTGCTCCTAGGGATCATCAAAGATTTGGATATTTTTTTTATAACCTAACCCTGACTTGTACTTCTCAACAACATTGTCCCTTACTTGTTTGGAGAGTTCCTTGGTCTTCATGGCAGTGTTTGGTTAGTGGTGCCTCTTGCTTAGGTGTTGCAGTCTCTGAGGCCTTTAAAAAAAGAGTGTGTATGTAATGACAGATCATGTGACACTTAGATTGCACACAGGTGGACATCATTTCACTAATTATGTGACTTCTGAAGGTAATTGATTGCACCAGAGCTTTTTATGGGCTTCATAAGGGGATGAATACATACGCACATGCCAATTATCAGTTTTTAATTTCTGAAAAATTGTTTTTATGTATATATTTTTCTAATTTTACTTCACCAACTTAGACTATTGTATTCTGATCCATCACATATAATTCAGATTAAAAAAAAAAAAAAACATTGAACTAAAGGCTGTAATGTAACAAAATAGGTAAAAAGCCAAGGGGGTGAATACTTTTGCAAGGCACTGTATATATAAATCATCACAAGTGCAATAAACAACCAGCATACACTATAACTCAAAATATAATGTATCAATAGATGTATATTGGTCAACAAATCAGTGAATACAAATTCATGTACAATAGTGTCCCACAATCACAAGCAAATGTAATAATATCATGAAAAAACTCCATCCACAAAGTCCATCCACAAATGAAGATGTGCTGATTGGAAATTGTACATAATCACTCCTGTGTTCCAGCACCAAACACAGCCGCTTACCAGAGATTTCAGACCCCTAACATAAAGATCATAAATGCATGAGGACTATCTAGGGTAACTGTCAGAAAACCACCCCAGGCAGACATCACAAGTCCTCAGAACATCATAAGTGGACCATGGAGAGAGGAAAAGGACAGCCCATAGTGCAATACTGTCAAACAGTTTTATTATATATATTATAAAATGTCAGCAACTCACACCCCTCTCATTTCTGTTTAAAGTAGTTGAATACCACCATTGACTGGTTCCAACATCTTTCACATCCTGCAATTACGATTCTTGCAGCCAGTATCATATAAGAGATTAGTCGTTTAGCTTTTTTTTTTTGTTTTGTTTGTTTGTTTTTTTGGCATTTCAGCACCTAGTCTCTTGAAAATAGCAATTTCTGGTGATCTGGGAACAAGCACTCCCATGATCGACCAAATTAAATTGAATATTCTAATCCAGAACCTGGTCACCTTGGGGCACTGCCACCTCATATGGTATATGGTGCCCACCTGGACACAACATCGGAAACAATCAGGAGTTGCCTGTGGGTGCATTTTCCCAACACTACAAAGCACTAGATACCATTGTTATAGTGTTTTGTAATTGGATTCAATTAAAGTTGTATTAATAGATACTTTGGATAAGTAATTAGCTACAGTATTCCCAGCCAGTCTGAAGTGTCTAAGGGAATGCTTAGATCTTTTTTTCATTGTTGCATCAATTAGCTCTTTTTTAATTGCATGAGTCACATGTTACACAATTTTTGGAGCCTGTGGCAGGAAGCAACACCTTTTGCAAACATCATCCTGCTTCTAGCTATTACACATGGTAGAATTCCTTCCAGCAAAAATGTCTCCTAACATAAAAAAAAAAAAACAGGCGCAGCTGACAGTAGTAAACATATGAGCTCTAGAGTTCAATTTGAAGATACTGCTCCAGTAATTATTTTAGCCTGGCATAATCAGCATTATGAAATGATGAGCTCTACATCTGTAGTATTAATTTTTTTTACTGTAGTAACCTATAGCAACATATCAGAAATAATCCTTTATGGATATGACTTCAGCAGAGTGAACTCTGATTGGCTGCTGTTTGTAACTGCACTCTTTATTGCATAAGGGCAGATGTGTGTTTACTGGGAACTATTATCTTGACTGGAGGACTCGTGTAAAGGCTGGCCGGAGGCCAGCCTGTATTTGTGGGAGGAGCCTGAGAGGGCTATTTAATCCTCCTCCTCTGTCAGGGTCAGTGTTGTCGGCGTTTCTGGGTTCCCACCCACCCATTCCCACCCACCCATTCCCCCAGCCTTTCATACAGTATTTTCTCATTCTTACATTCAGGGTATGCCCTCTTCTCAGGCATACTGACCAGCTAGGCCAAGGCACACCTCAGGCCTTGGTTCTTAGGAATATCGCATTTCCCGCTTGAAGACTCTGACTACAACTTTAAAAGATAAAGCTTTCTTTCTGTTACACTTTGAAGAAAAAAACAGCAATCATTACCTTGCCTGCCTTACTTAATTTCATGCTACATAAAAGAATTCAACCCACAAAAATGGCTAATTATTATCTCACAAATTACTATCATTCAGTGCTGTTTTGTACAGATCCTAAATAATGACAGCAATTTATTATCATTAAGAATTCTAGTACTAATTTAAAGTACAGGTTGTGAAGCAGCATAAAAACTAGGCACAGTTTAAAATTAATATTAATTAATATAGCAGTTTGTCTTGTAGTTAGAACAACGGTAACAGCAACACTGTCTGGTAAATAGTCTTAAGTAATTCCAAAGTTAAAAATGTAATTATTCTGTTTGACACTTATTATAATATAAATTAATTACAATATACCAAAACAAACCACAGATACAAGTTAGTTGGGAATACCATACCATTTAAATTCAGATACCCTGAAACTTATCTTGAATCATTATTTTTTTTTGTTTTGTTTTGTTTTTTTCTTGTTCAAAGTGTTTTTTTGAAGAAAAAAACAACAAACAGGTAAGTGGCAAACATAAGAAAAAAGGTCTAGGGATGTGTGGAAAAATTAAAACAAGGGCCCATGCAGGGGCGCATGTAAAATGATTCAAAGACATGAAGATTCATCCTGAATTATTCTTATGGAAGATCTGTGTGCAAAAAAATACATTTTCCAAGAACTGATGTTAAATGTTTGTGAACAGTATAAACTAAATTTGAAAGAAAACGGTAGCACAACTTGATTCCAAGCGGCAATCATGTTTCATGGGAATGCAGATTGCACTTTCTCCCTAATGCACATGAGTGGAAATTCCACCAGCAAAAGTCAGATGAGAGCTTTTGGTTGGAAAATGCGTCCGTGTGTATGCTACATCGGACTTTTGCTGGCGGAATTCCAGCCAGCAAAAGATTGAGAGCAGGTTCTCGGAAAAAGTTCAGATCGGAAATTCCGATCGTCTGTACCAATTCCGACACACAAAATTCCTACGCATGCTCGGAAACAATTTGACGCATGATTGGAGGCATTGAACTTAATTTTCTCGGCTCGTCGTAGTGTTGTACATCACCGTGTTCTTGACGGTCGAAAGTTCAGCGAACTTTTGTGTGACCGTGTTCATGCAAGCCAAGCTTTTTTTCCGATGGAAATTCCGCTCGTGTGTACGTACCATTTGATTGTAATCTAGATTAACTTTACCAAATAAATAACACAGACATCATTGAGTGGCAAAATTATGTCCGCAGCACGTTTATTGGTTTTATTATTTTTTTTTCAATAAATAACAACTTCATATAAATATATTATTTATTAATAAATCTCCTTAAGCTTTATTAATCCACAAAATACAACTTTGCTCAGTCATAAAACGACTCAAGCACAAAGCTCATTAATCATAAATACCAGTCCCCCCTTTCCGTAAAAGGGTGAAAAACCACAAAAACGTGCCTTACGACAAGGGGGGGGGGTGGGGAGCTCGTTCAGATGTGACAGACCCACTGGCAGTTACCTCAGAGCGGGGTCCTATTTATAATAAGCCCCGCTTCCAGAATTTTCCAATGCATCACGCGACCTTCTGGGAATTTCTCAGAGGTCTCGTGATGAATATCCTATTCTCCTGAATTCTGGTTCCAGCCTATTTATATTTTAGCATATTTAAAGTGATATTAGACTAAAAATTATATGAATTATTTTTTTTTTTTCTTTATAATAGGGAGGGGCAACCGCATGCCCATGTTGTCGTGCCCAAATGCTTTTGCCCTCCTTCTCATTCTAGGCAGATGGATTTTTTTATTACTATCTTAGTGAAGTGTACATTAATGTATAAAAGGACATATCTCCTATGTCAAAATTATTCTGTCGCCTATGAAAATATGCATGGAATTGCAATAATGCACTAATTAAAGTAGTATATGTTTTCCAAGCCTGTCTGTGTCTGGATCAATTTTACAATGTAATAATACATGCAGTCTGGGTATTATGAGAGATCTTCTTTAACAGTTGCCTATCTTCTGACAATTGCAACCACAGTAAGGTATTCAGTTCTCTATTGTTAAACCCCCCATTCCAAGTAAAATATGAAGTGGGGGGGGGGGTTTAAAAAGGGTGTATCTCTTAAAGTGTATCTCCACTTTTGGAGTCAAATTAGAGAAAACCCCACTATATGGGCTAGTTTAAACTTGTTGTTAGGAGGTGTTAAAAACCCTTGATTAAAACCACTTCAGCCCCGGACCAATTGGCAGCCAAAGGACCAGGCCCCTTTTTGCGATTCGGCACTGCATCGCTTTAACTGACAATTGCGCAGTCGTGCGATGTGGCTCCCAAACAAAATTGGCGTCCTTTTTTTCCCACAAATAGAGCTTTCTTTTGGTGGTATTTGATCACCCCTGCGGTTTTTATTTTTTGCGCTATAAACAAAAATAGAGCGACAATTTTGAAAAAAATGCAATATTTTTTGCTTTTTGAAATAATAAATATCCCCCAAAAATATATAAAAAAACATTTTTTTTCCTCAGTTTAGGCCGATACGTATTCTTCTACATATTTTTGGTAAAAAAAATCGCAATTAGCGATTATTGATTGGTTTGCGCAAAAAAAAGATAGCGTTTACAAAATAGGGGTACGTTTTTTAGCATTTTTATTAATATTTTTTTTTTTACTAGTAATGGCGGCGATCAGCGATTTTTATTGTGACTGAGACATTATGGCGGACACATCGGACATTTTTGACACATTTTTGGGACCATTGTCATTTATACAGCAATCAATGCTATTTAAATGCATTGATTCCTGTATAAATGACACTGGCAGTGAAAGAGTTAACCACTAGGGGGAGGGGAGGGGTTATGGGCTGTGACGTGTGTGTGTTTTTTTACATTAGGGGGCGGGGCTGACGTCTGACGTCATTGATCGGCTTTCCCGATGACCGGGAACAGCCGATCAATGACAGGCAGAGTAGGAAGCGCGGGGAGAGGTTTGTTTACACATACCTCTCCCCGTTCTTCAGTTCCGTGACCCGATCGCGGGACACCAGCGGCGATCGGGTCCGCTGGTCCCGCGGCCGGGGTCACGGAGCTCCCGACCAACCTCTCCCCCTTAAGCTACAAATGCATTATACATGGGGTCATAGGCGTGCGAAGGGGGTATGTCCCGGGTGTGCCTGGGCACACCCTAATCGCTGCTTGAGGTGCAGATTCCCCTTGCTGATATTGCACCAATGCCCCCCCAATGGGGCTCCTAAAAAAATTGTAAAAAAATAAAAAGATTAAAATAATAAGCTACTGACACTGTCCATGGCCCTACTGAAACCTCTGCTCTACTGACAACTAGAGTTTTAATACATTTGGGGTGCACACCCTAATGCAATAGGTTGTGCACACCTATGCATGGAGTGTTGTTGTGATGCCTCATTTTGCCCTAGTGGCAAAAAGTATGCTACTGACGCATTTGATGGTACTGCCGCCAAACAATATAACTGAGCGGACAGTTTGTATGGTGGTGGGACATGGAGAACTTCTATTATTTGGATCACTGTATCACAGTGATGATTGCATATACTGATCAGATTTTAATTTACACTAGTTGTTAACTATCATATGTGTTGCACATTATAATTGTGTTAGATGTGTATAGCACTTAAAAAAAAAAAATATATATATGTTGGTGTTGATATTCAGTACAAGAGACTTACTTTTGTTGCGCTGCATTGTTTTCTATTTATTTATAGTGCAACCTGGTCAGCTTATGTGCCTGACCGAGCAGGAAGCCGCAACAACCCACCAGGTGTGCTGGATTGGGACGGTATCAAAAGCCTCAGTGTGGAACCACATGGCTAAGAGGCCATCTTGCTGAAGCCCACGCTTGAACCCATTTTATCATTTTATGCTTATATTGTTCAGCTAGTAGAGCACCCGATTTATTGACCTGGGTGTACTAGGTGGCACAGTTTTCTATGTAAAAGTCAACATTTTTTTGAAGTAAAGTTTAGTCTCCTAGGTGCCAAACTGATAGCTAGGCATTTAATATAGGCTTTATGTGCATTCCACAACTTTGCGCCGTCTTCAACAGAACCAGCATTAAGTTGAAAGAAATTTGAAATCTGAGATTTGATCTTTAGGTCGGATTAGTGAGTAAGCAAGGTTGTGTTCAATCTCCAAAGAGCTTGAGTTTTTTTAGTGCAGTGAACGTAGAGCTCAAGAGAGGGGGCATGGTCCAACCATATGATAGAGCCAGTCTGGGCAGTTAACAGATTTCAGTAAATATTTAATAACTAGAAAAAGATAAATTTTAGAGTGTGGCTTTTGAGTATGGGCAAAGAAACTATATATGTATATGGTAATAATTTTAGCTATCGATGTTATATTTAGTATGCGCTTAGAAAGTATAAACTTAAAGTGATTATAAAGTCTCATTTTTTTTTTATCAAAATAACAAACATGTTATACTTACCTGTTCTGTGTAATGGTTTTGCACAGGGCAGCCCAGATCCTCCTCTTCTCGGGTCCCTCTTTGGTGCTCCTGGCCCCTCCCTCCTATTGAGTGCCCCACAGCAAGCAGCTTGCTATGGGGGCACCTGAGCTGAGCTTCAGCTCCGTGTAGCCATTCAGACATTGAGCCACGGTTCAGCCCTGCCCCCTCTCTCTCCTCATTGGCTAACTGACTTTGATTGACAGCAGCAGGAGCCAATGGTGCCGCTGCTGTGTCTCAGGCAATTAAGAGGGAGAGTCCCGGATGGCAAAGGCACTCGTGGACATCCCTGGATCGAGAGGGGGCTCAGGTAAGTATTAGGGGGGCTGAGTGGGGCTGCTGCACTCAGAAGGCTTTTTATCTATAGATAAAAAACCTTCTGCCTTTACAATCACTTTAAGTATGAGCTCCAGAAAGAGATGTACATCCACCCTCCATTTGCATATCTACCTGCATAGATTCATCAATAACATTCACAAATACCCTGTTATCAGAGAACAAAAGAAACAATAATCTGATCAAACCATAAGCATAAAATACAATAACCATCCCAAACGCACTTATTTCTGGGAGTGGTTTTACAACATAAGGGTTTCCTCTGCAGGAAAATAAAGATTCAGGAGAAAGAAGACTGCTCCCTTAAAGATTAGGCGTGTATACATATTAAGCATCACCCACTGTGGACCAGGTTCAGTAATTTTAGAGGGATGCTGATCTGAGCATTGCCAAGGTAGTGAACCAATGATGAGACCCCAATGGCCCTGAAGCAGTTTAAAGCCCTCTTTTGGACTGAGGATTGGCACCAGGTGGTTTTGGTGAGTGACCAGAAGCTTAGTGGGATAGTGGGATACCCCCACTGGTAAGGGATGTTATGGTCTCAAAGGGTTTTGGTAGTTGTCTTAAATTCCCTGTGTATTTGTGCTGTGTCAGCAAAAATATCAGTGAAGAGAGACACTTGTGAATACGGTTCAGGTAGTGAGTGAGCAGACCTTGCCACTTTCATTAGCTGGGGGAATCCATCCCGCAGAGCTATTGTGTTCTCCTGGTGTGAGGGTGCAGGGAGCCATCCCTGCTGGGAGAACACAGTGATTATTGCTAACAGCTAAAGCCACTGGCAATAATCGCATCCTAAAAATCCAACATGCTGCTTGTACCCAAGTCAACCAGCGGACTGACTTGGGTACAATTAGCCTGCCCATAGATGATTTGATTCTCAGCCAGTCCCTGCTGAACCAGCTGAGATTCAAACTGTCTATGGTTGGCTTTAGGGTAGTGGAGCTCTTCTATGTGGCCCTCATGAGTGTCCACCATTTCGTTATACGCTTTGGTATAAGAAACCCATCTGCTTTTCGAGAAGACATGTGCATTCCTCTGCATGATCAATACTAGAGTGAATGTGAGCTGTATATGTCTCTGTAGAGATAACAGCATAGATTTGAGAACCTGTTCAGAAGAAGGATTATCAGTGGTAGGCATATTAGCTAGGGAACCCTTTGAGACTGGTATGGGAGGGAGAACCTTACGCAAGAAAACAAGAAAAAATCATGCTATCCCCGATAAAATCCACCCAGACCCTTATTCAAGCATGCAACCTGGGTGGCCAAGAAAGAGGGTGACAAATGTCTGCCTCCCCCCGTCCCTGAACCATACCAGGCCACATGCCCTTAACATTGAGACCACCTGGCAATTTACCTGTCTCCATGTTGATGAGGACAAGTGCCTCTTCCGCACAACCCAGGGCAGGTGGTTGGGGGGGGGGGTCTCTGGGTAGGGGGCCTATCGGAATCTGGAAGCCCCTTATGTAAATGAAGAAATGGTACATAGTACCACAACTCATTCACAAAAAAATAATATACTATAGCAATAAATACACCTAAATGTTTGAAAAGTTCCTTATAAAAAAACAAAAATAAACAACCAGGAGGAAGCTGTCATACCACTAGTAAATGCTTTGCTTCACACTGCAGGAGGAGGTTAAAAAAATAAAAATAAAAGCCACATAATGTAAAGACACCATTAATTATGTTGTCCAGTGATGCAGATCCACATTCACATCATTCACAATGCCTCATGTCCGCCAACCAATAAAACTCAACAAGGACATAATCATATTTGCTCAATGACTTCATTGGGTTTAACATGACATCATTGACCAAATATGGTCTTGTCCATATATGGTCATTAGTGTTACCTGGAAAACCCACCCCTTGCTTATATTGCTGCGTCAGAAACCGGGAGATGACATTTGGTCTGAGTCAAGTAACGGATTCATATGTGTGGGTGGGTGGCGTTTTCTTTTCAGTAGACGGGTTGATGGGTGTTGGGCATTATGATTGACATGGATCTGCATCATTGGATGATGTGATTGATGGTGGATTTACATCATGAGATTTGTTTTGTATTAAGGGACTTGGGGTCCTCCTTCTTTTTAAAGGCAGCTTCCAGAGTGCAATAAGCCCCCCACCCGCAGACCCCCACAAACACTGGACCAGCCTATATTAGTAGGCTATTTTCACTAATGGCAAATGTTAACTCTCATGGCATAATGTTCTTATAGCTTTTTATAGGACCAAATGATAGGGAATGTTACATTCACCCAGTGAAAGCCAACAAGAAAACTATTACACACATATTACAAATGTTACGGGTGTTATTCCTTACATTTACACAAATGCTGAGGCATTTTCAAGGCAAATTTTTTTATAAATAGACCCATTAGCATTTCCTACCCAGTAATTATCCTGTAACCTTTTCCTTAACATTTAAAACAGCTCTGTCTTGAGAGACGTATTAGGGGCAGCCATGCTGACATCCTTTGAAAATTATATTTGCCTGGTTTAGTTTCTTTTAATGCATATCTAGGGTCAAAATATCAAATCCAATATTTATTTCCACATTGTATTTTAATTATTTCTAGCCTATTCCTATTAATCGTTCAGATTTTTGTAAACTAACTTCGGTGACATATAGGGGAGATTTACTAAAACTGGTTCTCACAGAATTTGGTGCAGCTGTGCATAGTAGCCAATCAGCTTCTAACTTTAGCTTGTTCAGTTAAAGAGGAGGTCCAGCCCCCCCAAAAAAAAAATCCAAAACACTGCAGCTGCTGACTTTCAATATATGGACACTTACCTGTCCAGGGAACCTGCGATTTCAGAACTGCAACCGATCTTAGGATCCTGTTATGGTAACCCAGCAATAAAGCCATTTGGCTTCACAGCTGTTTCCCAACTGTGCATGTGCGAAAAGCATTGCACTTTGCAATTGGCCCGGCGGTGGAGGATGGAGGAAGGGGCTAAACTTCCGGTAGACCGGGCAGCGGCATTGTCTCCCGGAAGTAGGGAACGGTACCTGTTCTGGAAAAGCGGAGGTTACAGTTTTGAGTGGAACTCCACTTTAGGCTTTGACAGTAAAACCTGGAACCTGATTGATTTCTATGCAAAGCTGCACCAGATTCCGTGTGCACCAGTTTTAGTAAATCTCCCCCCATAGTGACTATTTACTGTGAATAGGCTTTTCATAGCGCCTGCCCTCTAAACTACAAAGGGGCTGAGAGGGGGAGTTTTAGGTGGCGGAGTCAGTAAAATATTTACAGCTTGCAGGCAGCATGTTACCATGGGATATGTAGTCCTCAGAAATTGAAAATAAACAGTGGAGGTGAAACTGCAAGAGTTGTAGAAAAAAAGAAGGCTTTTTATAGATTGCATTAAGATAAAAAAACCTTCTGCCTTTACAATAACTTTAAGTACTTTGGAGTCATTGTCACAGAAAAAGCATTCTGTAAATCAGTGCCAGAAAAGTGTCTGAATTTCTTATGCCTACACTTGTTTTTGGGCAGAGACTCAGACAGCATTTAAGTCAAAGAATTATAACAGCCAGGAAACTAGCATTCTTGAACCAAGATATCAATATGACATCCTCCATTATCCTTTTGTGACACAATCATTTTAACATACCCCACACCAACATCAAACCTCTTAACATTGTTTCTTCCTCTAACACCATTATTGTGCTGCATGCTCGCTTAGTTGCTGAGATCATGCAGATACCATGCCAAAGTCATACAGACCCTAGATCCTGGCACCAGAAGAAATTGCTGAATTTAATGGAAAATATACCTGTGGTACGCAAAGCATGGACGTGGTTTAAATTACACTAAATATTTTGTGTGGCTTAAAGGGGGTGTGTTTAAATAGAGTCTGAGATGACTTACATAGTGGAGAATGTGGTAATGTTAAATAGGGAATGTAGGTAGGGCAGGGAATGTAGAGAGATCAGTAGTATGTAAAGAAATGTACAGACTAGGTCAGTAGTTTGTAGAGGAATGTACAGAGGTCAGTAGTATGTAGGGCAGTGTACAGAGATCAGTAGTTTTAAGGGCAGTGTACAGAGGTCAGTAGTATGTAGGGCAGTATACAGAGGTCAGTAGTATGTAGGGCAGTTTAAATGGGTCAGTAGTATGAAGGTCAGTGTACAGGGGTCAGTAGTATGTAGAGCAGTATCCAGAGGTCAGTAGTACGTAGGACAATGTACAGAGGTCAGTAGTATGTAGAGCAGTGTACAGGGGGTCAGTAGTAAAGTATGTAGGACAGCATCCAGAGCTCTGTAATATTTAGGCATCAACAGGACAGAGCACTGGGCATCAGCAGGGCAGAGTACTTGGCATCAGCAGGACAGTGGAGAAGGGTCAGTAGGCCAAGACACTGGGATCAGCAGGGCAGTGGATGGGGTCAGCAGGGAAGAAGCCAGAGGTCAGCAGGGTAAAATACAGTGGAGGGTCAGAAGGGTGAAGTACAGAGGTCAGGATATATATCAGGCTATATTTAGCGCTGCTTTACCGCAGCGGCGCTTTGCCGGCGGTATCCCTGCGGTGTCCCATTGATTTCAATGGGTAGGAGCGGTATAGGGGCGGTGAATACACCGCTCCTTCACCGCTCCAAAGATGCTGCTAGCAGGACTTTTTTTACCGTCCTGCTAGCGCACCGGTCCAGTGTGAAAGCCCTCGGGGCTTTCACACTGGCGACACAGCAGCAGCTTTTTCAGGTCGGTTTGCAGGCGCTTTTTTTAGCGCAATAGCGCCTGCAAACCGCCCCAGTGTGAAAGCAGCCTTAAAATACTTGGAATGTATAGAAGTGGAGGACTGGTGGGGATTGGTGCAGTACATTCTGGCATATTGCATCCTTGCGCTACTCTTCAGATGGGGAAGGTGTTGTTTTGGCAGAGGAATGGCAATGCCAGAGAAGCAAATGTAATCCACCCAGTGTCACTTGGACCGTCACCGGTAAGTTCGTGTTCGATGGGTGTTGCACGCTGATGCTCTTTACACAGGTGAAAGAGTATCTGTGGGCAGTGATTCCTTGATGTGTCCCATTTTCTCACAGTCAGTGAGTGTACATGAAAAAAGGAGATCTGCTAACAGCGCATTACTTCTAGGCTAACTGCAGGCAGACATAATGTAGCTTAGCAGACATCCTACCACTTACCTCTGCACATTGGCTCTTCTGCTCAGCACACAGGCAGCTCACATGTGATAAACCACCCGAAGAACCCAAAGAAGGCGAGGACAATCTCCAACACCAGGCGTATGGGCCACCCACTCAAACTGCAAACACAAGGAGGAGGCAGGCTTGGGGATGTTTGAGCCGGGAACACCTGACACTATACTGTGTAACCTAGAGGTAGGGGGAGGAGATTCATCCTGATCTTGCAGCCAATCACGTGGCCACCTTGTACGGCAACACTATGAATGTCATTGATAGACCCTCATCATGATGTGTTGTGTAAACATGCGAGCACCCGGGGAGCGGCGGCACAGGCAGCAATGTAAGAAGTTGTGGTGGGCAATGACATAAACGGGCAGCCAGTTGTCTGTGCGCAGTGCAGTGGCGGCCCGTAATGTAGGGCGCACAGGCGTCGCCCCCCATCCAGCTCCCTAATCTTCATGCAAGGCGCCAGCCGCATGGATTCCAATGTTTTTTTTTTTTTTTGAAGCATGTGATTAAAGCCAGAGGCTCTAATAGGCTTTAAAAAAGGGTGAGCTCGGGGTGGTCCCACAAGCGGTATGGGTGCTGGAGCTACTGTAGAGTTTTGCGGCCACCGGGAGAGAGCAGAGCTGTACGGAGGAGGAGCTGCTGATCAGAGCTGTGCAGAGTATGGGCAGAGAGGAGCCTGACCTGTACGATCTCAGGGGGACTACCGAGTCCGAGAGACCGCATCGTGCATCTGCAGGCACTTCATGACCTCTCTAGATATGGCGCTGCAGTAGACAGGTGTGCAGTACAATGTGTGGTGTTGACAGCTGTGTGACCGACCAATCGACCAAGAAATCAGCGCTGTGCCAGTGGCGGCTGGTGGTATATTTTTTGGGGGTAACAATGAGTGCATTGTTTGCCGCCGCCCCCCCCCCCCAAATAAAAAATATATACCACCAGCCGCCACTGGGGCGGCGCTGATTTCTGGGACACAGCCCGGGACAATGGCTTTTTGTGACAACTCCTTGAAATCCGTGACTGTCCAGACCAATACGGGACAGTTGGCAACTATGTAATCGAGACAAATAAGATAATGTGTTCAAAGTTTTGTTTGGGCAGCAAGGATAAATAAAGGAATAAAGGAAGTATATTTTTCTGATTTTTTTCAAATTTTTTTCTTAATAATAAACACAAATTAAAAACTAATTAAAAACTACTTTGAATATTTGCTACTGAATAATCTGTGCTTACTACATATACAGTATTTATGGAATAAAGGAATAGAGGACATCAAATACTTTTGAATAATAATATATAAAAAAAAAAAAAAAAAACAATGCAAAAGCAAATGTTTTTTTTTATTTTTTCCCAATATTTTTCAGCAAAATTTGTTGTTCTAATATGTAGTTCTCTGGATGTTGGGGTTCCATTTATAGATGTTAACTATGGCTTCTGATGTTTTCTATTTTAATTTTCCACTTTCTATAATCACACAATACTAAGAAAATTCAGCACAATGTAACCAGATATGAACAAGAATCAAAAAGGGGGATGGGTGTTGTGATTACTGCAAAGAGGCTTATCAGTTACGCCAGGGAGGCTGCACCAGTAAGCCTATGAAAGGGCAACGTAAAGATAAATTTAATGCTTCTCTTTGGGGATTAATAGGTTTCAGAGGGGCTATCTGGTACTTAGCTTTAAGTGTACTTATCAACAAAATCCAACTATTCCCATATTATTCTCCAAACCTTCACTACACCGAACAAAGATTTAGAAATTCTGCACTGCCGATGGATTGCGCTAATTCTGGACAGATAAACTTCTATTTCACAGTATGTACCTATGTGTGCTAAAATCTTCCTTACATACATTATGAAGTTGATTTGCTAAAGCAATTGGCTTTTCATTTAAAGGTGAATTTAGTAAAAAACCTTATTTCTCTACAGATTTAGTTACTGTACCTTACCTGTAATGAAGTGTAAGGCTGCTTGATTCTGTATTAATCTTCACTGCAGGGCTACCCTGTCCTCTTTCTGCTGCTGAGCTTTCAGCACTGTGTTAACTGCTGTTAACCCCAGCTTCAGGTCTCCAGGTTCATCTGCAGCAATTATGAGCCATTTCAGAAAGTTTATTTAGACCTCTTCCACACTGCAGCTTGTAAAAGCTCAGTACAGCGTTTTTTTTTTTTTACTGAGCTAAAATGTAGCCCATTATTTACAATGTGCATGTGTACACAGTATTTCTCAGTAAAAAAAAAATATAGGAAAATCTGCATTCCCGGACAGTATTTTGCACTGGTGCGTACAAATACGCGCATATGAGCACAACTATGAATGGATTTTCCATAGCAAGGCATTGTGCGTGCAAATACTTGAAGCGCATATGCGTTCAAATATGCACATACATACACGCAAATCCACGCAAAACAAACACCTAAAATTACGGCCAAAAAAGCATAAACTCAAACATCAGTACCATGTGCAAGAGGCCTTACTGATTAACCTAACTGTAACATGGTCACAGTGAATGGGGGGAGAGAATAATGTGACTGATCACACTCATTGTTACATCATAGTGTTTCCTAAGCCAGGCAGGATCTCCAGGACACAGCTATCTATTGTCCTATAGTGCTACTATGCTCAGACCTTAAAATATTTATATGAAAATCTTTATTAATAGGTTGGGTGTTTTATCAGGCAGGGGACAACACCAGTGAACCATTGACATTGTTGATGCTCTCAATAAGACAGACACAGAAGACCTTCTCTTGAGCTGGTCTTTCCTATTCTCTTCATTGCATTAGGGGTCCTTTCTTCACGGTCACTTCTCATCTCTGAAGCTTCCAATCCTAAATGGTACCCATCAAGTCTGCCCTTTGTCCCTGCTGCTTTGTGTTTTGCTGCTTTTTGACTTTTTTTTTTTTTTTCCTGCTTTTTGTGCTGTGTAAAGAACCACAAGCCACTAACTACACGGAATGATACGTTTTCAGTAATAGTAATTCTGTTATCAACATACAGGAGAGATGTAACCTACAGTGGTACATGAATGTTCCCCTCCTGGATGAAGTCTGGATTCTTTTCCCTGTTCGGGAGGTAGGAAAAAAGGGCATGCACAATGCTTGTGATTGCCAGGACTTCTCCCGAGCAGGCCAGGGCACAGGTCTCCCTTTGCGGATGCTCTCTTTCTCTGAAGACTTTGTTGTAACTCTGTGCTACATTAACAAACTATTGTGCTGCCACCAGGGGAGTGGCTGAATGTTTAGAACCTTGTTAATTTGAACTGTTTGCTAAAACAATATAAACAAATATCCAATAATATGGACATTGTACTATTATTGAATAATGTGAATTTCTCCTGAAACTTTCCTGTGCACTTTGGTGATATAGGGTCCCTAGCTGTAAGTGCAGGGTCAGATAAGCCATGGAATCCTCATCAAATTAGACTCTGTTGCCCATAGGGGCTTCTAGAGGAGAAAATAGAGGGTGGAACCCAGAAGGTCCAGTGTTCACCTCTTTATGACGGAGGATAAAACAGATCCTAATGCCTGAAAACAATTTTTCAACTTTTTCCTGTCGCATCATGGCAGCATACACATATGGGTACAATGGGTTGTGGCTCCGCCTCCGCAACCTGATAGGACCGCGTAGCTATTAAACCTTGAGAGGGTCCCCGCCCCAGTATTCTCCTTTTTTTCCTCACCTGACAAGACCGAAAAGTACAGCACCTCTTACCGCTATCGCCCCAGCCAGGTTCAAGCCTCTCCTGGCTGGAAGTCCTACCTGTACAGCCTCTAAATGAGCTAAATGGAGGAACCCCACTCTGATGGTCTCAGGGGTATGTAAACAACATTTTTCTCACTTAAACAAGCCTTAAATAGGCTTAACAAGCAGCGGCCTCCAATCCTATCTTTCATGCACTGGTGTCTTAGGGCTGTAAATCGGCCCATCTATCTGTGTACTATGCAGGGATTGTTTCATATTGAAATGCCATGTGGATTATTGTAGTATTACCTCCTTAATAGGTCTATCTTCCCTGGTGTGTGTGGGGCAGTAGTTTATTAATATTCATACCTGTGAGTCCTTGAGTGGTCGCTGGATTAGCCTTTAGAACAGGCATGCTGGGTTAATTAGTCCTCCTTTTCCCTATTCAGGACGGCCGAGCGGCTCAGAGCAACGGAGCATGCTCAGTGGACTAGATCCTCGCCCTCTAGCTGGTTTCCAGCTTCCAAAATGGCGACGAGCGGCGCGCGGCGCTACTGCGCATGCGCGAGCGTGACGTCATCGCTACGGCGACGGCGGCGCCAAATTTAAAAATCTGACAGTCTCTGTGTTTCTCTGTGGCTGCATATACAGAGAAACGCTGCTAGTTTGGAGAAAAAAAACTTCACTGCATCTCTTCTACTGCTGAACCACTTACTACCAGCTGCATACTCTGCAGTATTACTCTTCAGATTAAGGTTAGTTAACTTATTGCCTGTATTTCCTATCTACAATCCTCTGCCTGCTTCTTTGCACTCCTCATTTCCCTGTATTACAGGACTCACTTTTTCATGGAGGCCGCTGCCCCAGCAGACCATCGCCAGCCTAAAAGGTAAGAGGGGAAGACGGGTAAGTAAGAAGAGGAAAAAGAGAGCATGGTACTAACGCTGTTTAAATGGAACAGCCCTACCAGGTCGCCCAGATCATCGCACTCAAGACGATCAAAGAGCAGACGCTCAAGTCGCAGACACAGCCGCTCAGATCGTGGAAGAAGCCGGTCAAGGGACAGAGGCAGATCCAGTCGCAGAAGGAGCAGATCAAGATCTTACTCCAGACATGGGCATTCCTATCGCAGGAGAACTCCTACACGCAGACGCTCCCCGCATGCGCAGAGTCTCCGTCCATCAGCAAACTCCTGTTGGATTTGCGGCGCAATAGCACTCCCAGACAAGCTGGCCTGTCGGACATGCTTCAACGAAGCAACTAAAGACAGAGAGATGGAGTTAAGCCAGCCAGTGAGAGAACCGACCCTACAAATCGCAGGGCCCGAGGTAAGCAGAGCAGTTCAAGACTCTCCCTCTGCCCCTTCCACTTCAAAGACGACAGAACTTCTGTCTGATACCGAAGACATAGAAACATCTACTGGCTTCGACTTCACTTTGGTTGAACCCTTTATAAAATCAATCAAGGAATCGATCGATTGGGTGGAAGAGAAAGAAACTCCTCATAAAGTGAGGAAGTACTTCCCAAATCTCAGGAAAGAGCCAGAGACCTTCCCATTCATTGAGGAGCTGGAAGACTTAATTAAGGAAGAGTGGCAAAAGCCGGAGAAAAAAGCTAGTCTGGCCAATCGACTAGCAAAACTCTATCCTCTAAAAGAGCCTAACGTGAACCCGCTGATATCCCCGCCAGTAGTAGACTCCTCACTGATGAGACTTGCCAGGCATGTGACGCTTCCAATTGAGGATGCAGTTACGTTCAAAGACGTATTGGACAGGAAAATCGATCTCGACCTCAAAAAAACCTATTTGTCAGCGGGAGGCGCATGCAGACCTGCAGTAGCGCTGGCAGCGGTAGGAAAAGCTATTTCCAATTGGTCTTCCAGTGCCGAGAAACTAGTGACGGAGGGAGTGGAGCAGGAGAGAGTAATATCTGCACTCCAGGAACTATCCCTCGCAGGCGATTTTGTCGCAGAAGCGTCTGTAGACATAATAAAATCTACATCTAGGGCAATGCTGAGCTCAGTAATGGCCAGAAGGGCACTTTGGCTAAAGCCCTGGTCGGCGGATCCATCTTCAAAATCCAATTGGTGCAAGATTCCCTTTGATGGAACAAACCTCTTTGGTGAGAAACTAGACTCGGCTATCTCAAAAGTAACCGGGGGAAAATCTGGCCTTATCCCTTCGGATAGAAGGCCAAAACAACAAAGACCGCCCACCTTCAGAAAGAACCTACCTAACAAATATAGGGAGGCGAAGTCTTACAGACCCGGCAGAGAGTACAGGAGGAACTGGAAGAATCCCCAGTCTTCCTTTCTCAAATTTCAAAAATCCAAGAACCCTGTCTCAGGGGATCAGAAATCCTTTTGACGCCATGTCCGCTCAACCAGCTGTGGTAGGAGCCAGACTCATGAAATACAAGCAGGTATGGGCGGAAACAATAAAGAATACATGGACAGTAGCTACTATCCAATTCGGCCACAAATGGAGTTTTCGAAAACGGCCAAGGAGCAGGTTTTGTATAACAAAACTACCGACATCTCAGGACAAGAGACTACTATTGACCGAGTATATTCAAGGCTTAGACCAAAAGCAGGCGATAGTAAAAGTTCCACTATCCCAGAGGGGGAAAGGGGTCTACTCACCCTTGTTCCTGGTAAAGAAAAAGACGGGGGATCTTCGTCCAGTTCTGGACTTAAAAAAGCTAAACCGATCGATCCAGGTAGAAACATTCAGGATGGAAAGCCTGCAGTCGATTCTTCAGGCCATAAACATCGGAGACTGGATGCTCTCTATAGATTTACAGGACGCTTACTTACATATCCCCATTCACATTTCATTCCAAAAGTATCTCCGTTTTGCGGTAGGCAGGCAACACTTCCAATTCCAAAGCCTCCCGTTCGGGATTTCCACTGCTCCAAGGACGTTCACAAAGGTCCTACTTCCAGTGATAGCTCTTCTAAGGGAACAAGGTCTAAGAGTCCACCATTACCTGGACGATATCCTCCTACTCGCAAACAATCAAGAGTCCCTCCTTACACATCGATCGATGTTAATTTCCACCCTGCAGAAATTCGGGTGGCTGATCAATTGGAAAAAGAGCAATCTAAATCCCACACAGAGGATGATTTTTCTAGGAGCAGAACTGGATACACTCCTCAACACTATAGAGCTCCCGAGGGAAAAGATTCCTATACTGATCCAAAAGGCAAGAAGGCTGCTTTCGACCAGCTCAATCCCCACCAGGGAGTGTCTCAGCATTCTGGGTTCATTCTCAGCGACCATCCCGATGGTTCGATGGGCTCAGTGGCACACAAGACCTCTTCAAGTGTCATTTCTCAGGCAGTGGAACGGCGTATCAATGTCCCAACCAATTGTGCTCAGAGAGGAAGTGAAACAATCACTCTGGTGGTGGACCAGGCCACACAACCTAAAGAGATGCAAGAACATAGTCCTTCTCTCCCAGGAAGTAATCACCTCGGATGCCAGCGGGGAAGGTTGGGGAGCACACTACCAACACCTCGCAGTCCAAGGCCGCTGGCCGTTCAGTACACACAATATGGTATCCAACATATTAGAAATGAGGGCGGCATTCAAAGCTCTCCTAGCCTTCAGCCACTTCCTGAAGGGCAAAGAAGTCTTACTGAAGATGGACAATCGAGTAGCAGTTGCCTACATCAACAGGCAAGGAGGTACCAGAAGTCGATCAATGCTACAAGAAGTCCGACCAGTCTTCGAATGGGCACAGCAGAACCTTTCGGGTCTCCGGGCAGCATATGTGCCAGGGACCCAGAACCAAATAGCCGACACCCTGAGCAGGAGTTTCGTGTCCAACAGCGAATGGACACTGAGTCACCAAGCATTCTCCCTGATAACCAAGACCTGGGGAGTACCAGAGATAGACTTGGCAGCAATTCCATCCAACACGAAGTGTCGCAGGTTCTTGTCGAGAGTACCCTTCCCGACAGCAGAAGGTACGGACTGCTTACAGCACAGCTGGGACTTCAACCTGGGCTACGTGTTTCCACCGATACCAATTATTCCGAGGCTACTACTCAGACTCAAGAATTCGGGATCCACAGTGATAGCGGTCCTTCCCTTCTGGCCGAGACGCCCATGGTTCACGACTCTCCTCCAGCTGAATACAGCGGATCCACTACCGCTGCCCATAGCAGCGGATCTACTATACCAAGGTCAACTCCTCCACCCATGTCCAGGAAGACTACACCTGACAGCATGGAGATTGAGAGGTCTAGATTCGTAGCACAGGGCTGCTCACAGAAAGTGGTAGACACTCTCCTCCAAGCCAGGAAAGTCTCCACCAACAACACCTACAGGAGAATCTGGGAAAAATTCCTCGCGGTTGCACAAACACAAGCATGGGATCCAACATCTCCAACAGTGGCACAGATTCTGGAATTCCTGCAGCGAGGTCTGGACAAGGGTCTTGGGTCAAATACCCTAAAGGTACACGTGTCAGCTTTATCTGCCATGACGGGCGTAAGATGGGCAAGGGAACCACTCATTGAGCAATTCCAGAAGGCCTGCCTGAAAATAAGGCCTCCCAAAAAACCTTCCTTCCCGACCTGGGACCTTGCAGTGGTACTGGATGCCCTGTGTCGCGAACCATTCTTTCCAGTTGAAGGAATATCGCTATGGAATTTAACATTAAAAACCACCTTCCTCATAGCAATCACATCAGCCAAAAGAGTTTCGGAAATCCACGCTTTGATGGCCACCGAACCATACTTGACAGTCTACCCAGACAAGATAGTCCTGAAACCATCGGACCGATTCATCCCAAAAGTGGTGTCTTCCTTCCATTTCAATCAGGAAATTTGTCTTCCCGTTCTAATCACGGAACAAGGGAATCCACATCCACTAGACCTAAAAACCAACATCCTGGCATACCTCTCAATGACCAGTGACCTAAGGAAAGCGGAGAACCTCCTAGTCATTCCATATGGCCTTAGGAAAGGTCAAGCAGCAACATCCCGCACTATCGCAGCGTGGCTGGTAAAAACCATCAGTAGAACCTACACTTCCAGTAAAACTCAAGTACCTGAGGGCATAAGGGCACACTCCACAAGGGCAATGGCGACCTCCTGGGCAGCTTTCTGCAAAGTCTCCTCGGAAACGATATGCAAAGCAGCCACATGGTCCTCTAAGAGTACCTTTATTACGCACTACAAAGTGGACTCGGCCAGATTGTCCACGGTGGAATTTGGGAGGGCAATTATCTGTTCAAATACCTCAATTCCTTGTAAATAAAAATATTTGTGTTCAGACCCACCCAGTTTGGCGAGTTAATCCCCATATGTGTATGCTGCCATGATGCGACAGGAAAACGGAAAATTGTATACTTACCCTTCCGTAATTTTCCTTTCCTGTTGCATCACATGGCAGCATACAATTACCCACCCGTCTGAGGTGAGGTATATAGATACTGAGAATACTGGGGCGGGGACCCTCTCAAGGTTTAATAGCTACGCGGTCCTATCAGGTTGCGGAGGCGGAGCCACAACCCATATGTGTATGCTGCCATGTGATGCAACAGGAAAGGAAAATTACGGAAGGGTAAGTATACAATTTTCCGTTTTTGTGATCGTGTCAGTGTGGTCAAGTCCGTTCGCTTTCAATTCCGCCGAAGCCCAGCTGGAAAGTCCGGCGGATTGTCCTCTGGACTAGGTCCGGCGGACAAAGTCCCTTCGTGTGTATGCGGCATAACATCTTGGTACATCCCTAGTCTTCAGGACCTGAGGCGGTATGGTGCAATGTCAGTTTTAAACCCCCTCAGTTCCATCCCCTGAAGAGCCTTAATTTTTTGTTTTACCAGATTTCTTTGAAGATTTGAACAGCATCTTATTGAATTGTTCCCCTTTCCTTTTGTCATTGGAGCATATTCCTGAATAAATGTTTCTTTTTCATGATCCCATTTGAGCGCTGCTTGTTTTTGTTAACTACCTCACTATGCTATCAGGTAGGGGTGCCTAGATCAAACTAACTGAACAGAATTACAAATCCTTTGTCATATTTCACATACTTAAATATTTTTTTTTTTTAGACCTTTCCCACTAACCCAGCGTTAACTGCAAATCATGTAGGGTTTCTGCCATTACTTAGCTCCTGGCTTAAGCGCCCATTTTGGAGACTTCTGTATAGCACAAGGTCTCTAACATCCACCAGCTCAGTGATGTCAGCATAGAGGAGAGGAAGAGGACTCCAGTGGCAACCTGTTAAGCTCTGGTGAACTCCATGCTCAAGAGGGTTAAGGCAGTGTTGAAAATTAATGGTGGCCACACAAAATATTGACACTTTGGCCCAATTTGGACATTTTCACTTAGGGGTGAACTAGTATTTGTTGCCAGTGGTTCAGACATTAATGGCTGTGTGTTGAGTTATTTTGAGGGGACAGCATATTTACACTGATATACAAGCTGTACACTCACTACTTATATTGTAGCAATTTCTTCAGTGTTGTCACATGAAAAGATATAAAAAAATATTTAAAAAAATGGTGGGGGGTGTACTCACTTTTGTGAGATACTGTATGTGCATATGATCATATTGAAATAAGTTTGCTTTGTTGGAGGGTGTTGGGGAAGGCGGGGGTCAACAATATTCTACACGTTTGTAATGCTACAGCAGGGTGCCACACAGTTGCTGTACATGTGTCAGAAAATTCTCCAACAATAGGTCTTTTAAAAAGTTGGACTCTAGTGGTAACATCTATGCTATGTATAATTATTTGAATTTTACATTTATCTGCAGTTTGCAGTAGCTTAAAATATTGCCCCTGGTTTTAGATCTTTGAGGCACAGACATTCTCTTTGATCTTTCTCATATTTCGCAGACAATTTTCTGAAACACATTTCCGAATATCTCAGCTTTCGCATTGCTGTTCTTTTATTCACCTATGTTCTTAGGTTTTTATACTGACTTGACAGGGGAAAAAAAAAGAATAATCTTTCAGTTGACCGAACGCATACAGATTTTAACCTTTAAAAAAAATTTATATGTTTCCATTGCCAGGCAAAATCCCTTTTATTTCGAGCTGTTCAGCATACATTCATGTACCGGGAGACATTCACCCACATATAAAGCACACGGCGCCTGAATATGAAAATCTTTAATTTATGTTTAACAGCCAAAGTAACACCTGCTCTTTTGACATGCATTAAATCTGATTCAGTGATTGAGTTGTTAAAAAAAGAAAAAAAGGAGAAGAAAATCTGCAAGTTCAATTTTCTGTTAGGATTCTGCTGGAAGGAGTTCAGGCACATCAATTACAGGACTTTATTAGGGTGAATCAGCTCATTAGGAAGTACTCAGGAAATTTACATAATTTTACACTAAACTGTGTTTCTTTAACAAGTATAATGGTAGAATACCTTTTGAGTTTGTGAGCTGTCATTTTTTGTGACAGGAAGGTGCTTCGGAAAACGGCAAAGTAAAATAAAATATATGCCTAATTCAGGGCATATTTAGACATTACATGACAATATATCACTAGGTAAATGCTTACAGGAGGAGAAGTACGGTAAGCACAGTGATGACTTATGTAGAACTAAGCAGCACCATCATAAAGCAAACATGTGAATTGCCTATGTAGGGTATAGGAACATGTTTTTGTTTTATTATTATTCACCTCTCCACAGCAACAAATACTAACTTTCCCTTTGCAATCCCATCTTCCTATTCAGCAGAAAGGTCCAAGGATAGATGCCAGGTGTAAACTCCAAGATGCTCTAGTTAGAGCTTATGGATGGGTGAGCATTCTTTTCCTATCTCATCTGACAGCACTGGGCCAATCATCAAGCACCATGCTGTCACATGAGAGAAAGAGACGTGAGTCACGTGATCCTCCATACCTGGAAGTACTAGATATTTGCTTCCAGTAGCTAAACATAAAAGTATAGGAGTGAAAGAAAGGTGAGTATGTGCTTCTGGGAATTAAATCAAATTCATTCCTTTGTCCTGTGTTGATGAGTTTGCTAAAACATCTGCCATAACAACTACACAAGTTTGCGCTCCGTCTGCCTGCGCTCCAGACCAGCGGATGTGTCCTTCCCCTTCCTGGTCTCTGAGTATTGTGCTTCCTCCCTCCCTCACAGTGTAGCGTGCGGGACGCTGCTGGCGCTGACGGCTGACAGGGCACAACATATTGTTGTACATTCCATCTTCTTTCCCTGCGTCCGGCGGCATCTGTGGAGACCACTGAGGAGAGCGACTTCTTCCCCCCCCCCCCATAATACCATCTGCTCCATAGCACATGGAGCCTGGAGTCGGCTTATGCGCACAGCAGAGAGTGAAGCCCCACTAACATCTTGGTACATCCCTAGTCTTCAGGACCTGAGGCGGTATGGTGCAATGTTTTAATTTTTTGTTTTACCAGATTCCTTTGAAGATTTGAACAGCATCTTATTGAATTGTTCCCTGATCCTTTTGTCATTGGAGCATATTCCTGAATAAATGTTTATTTTTCATGATCCTATTTGAGCGCTGTTTGTTTTTTTTTTAACTACCTCACTATGCTATCAGGTAGGGGTGCCTAGATCAAACTAACTGAACAGAATTACAAATCCTTTGTCATATTTCACATACTTAAATATTTTTTTTTTTTAGACCTTTCCCACTAACCCAGCGTTAACTGCAAATCATGTATTACTTATGTATAGTATAATTTCCAACTCTTGCTATATAAGTGTTAGCCCCGTACACACGGTTGAAAATTCCGACCACAAAATCCGTTGGATTTTTTCTGACGGATTTTGTCCAACACTGGTGTTGCATACACACGGTCGAAAAAAGTTGTAGAAAAATCCGATCATTCTGAACGTGGTGACGTTCGTTGTGTACGACGGAACTACGTAGAGGCTAGTAGCCAATAGCTTTGGTCTCATAATTTGATCTGAGCATGCGTGGCACTTTGTCCATCGGAATTCTCTACACACGATTGGAAAAAGTGTGATCGGATTTTGTTGTCGGAAAATTTTAGAGCAGGATCAGATGGAGTCAGATGGAGCCCACACACGGGCGGATTTTCCGAAAACATGGTCTGATCGGACATTTTTCGTCGGAATTTACGACCGTGTATACGGGGGCTAAGACAGTACTAGATCACTATATTGTAAGTATTGGGCAGTACTAGATCTCATGACCTGCAATTGCAATGATGTTGAATAGTTATTGAGGCCAAAGTCTTGTAAGAGCAGTGTGACAGTTCTAGGCTCTGCCACTGTGGGAAAAGAGCTAAAAGGTACATGGGATACTCACTTATTCAGGGTGAGAGGCTCCAGGGGTTCATTTCAGAGCATAGAGTCTAACCTTTTGGTTTTCTCTGGCTTTTGTAAATCCTGGATCAGGGTCTGGAGCTTGAAGGCTTCAAAGAGCATTGGGTGTGATTAAGCCTTTAATCTTGAGGCCATGTTTTACAGGAGACCTGCAGACTTTCAGTGAGCAAGTGTGCAGAGCCATTATAAGCTAGCCCATTTCAGTAGTTCAGGGCTCTCGTTTGAAGGCAGGTGGATCCAGCCAGGAGACAGGCTGGACTAATCCTCTCCAGGAAGATACCCTGAGCTCAGTGTGCTCACAAAATATATACAGTCTCCCAGAGTGCCTTTAGAGCCTGTCTCTCTGGGATTGGCCAAGGCTGTATCAATATTCATGTATAGCTCCACACCTATCATCCATAAACTTCTCAAGCTCTCTGGATTCAGAGAGAGCTATCAGACTAGCAGCAGCTGAACACACTGAGAAGACCTGAATAGCAGAATGCAGCTGCGCTGATTACAGTGAACAGACTAAATTTACCTTACCAACCAATTACAGCCTCACTGAATACAGTAAAACAACTAAATGTACCTATCAAAAAAACACATCTCCACAAATACAGTGAGACACACTAAATCTATCTATCTAAACCTAGCACCTATCTAGGAGGGTGATACAAAAAGAAAACCTGGTACTGCTAATGCACTATGACATTGAGTAGCCGTGATTGTGTCCATAATGTGTATTACATGACATATTAAAACACTTGGGTCATGTTTAAACTTAACTAACTAATATCTGGTGAGTGGCCATTTCGCAAGGTGGTGGTGGCACGAAAGGGTGAATTTGATTGCGATGTGCAAGGCATACACAGGAAAAGACCAGACGATTATTTGATAGTCAAAACTATTGCTGTGGTTATATTATTATATATTTTTTTATTTTTCTTGTTTTTTTTTTATGCTTTTGCTGTTTTTTGTTTTCGCAGTTGTTTTCTTGTTTTTTATCACTAACGGGGAAAAAACCACGATTGGGTGGTATACACATATCAATTTTATATGATATATATGTCATTGCTTTACCAGTATATTTTGTAGCATACCCACATTAGAAAAATGGTGTGAGTGGTGACACTATAGGACTTTGCAGAGCAAAATAGAAAATTGGCAATTAAGGGGTGATTTTACAGTTAGCGCAATCCATTTTGTTTTATACATGTTTAAACTTGTCATGTTTTTCTTTCATAAACTAAAAAATCTAACAAATTCAAGTTTAAATTTATGCTTGAGGTCACTGTACTTGTATTAGTGCACAGAAACAATTGAGTACTGTCTGTGATACTTTTTTTATATGTACTAACATCCAATTTTTCAGAACAAGCTTTTGGGGTATGTCCCCTTCTTCAAAGTCCCAGCAGTACTGAGTACTGTTGGTGCAAATAAAAAAAGTATCACCGACAGTACTTAAAGGATTCAATTTACATACATCTTTCTCAATATTGTGCTTGGATTTTATTTTTAAATATTTACTTCTCCTCAGCCTCTGAAGAACTCTAAAGCCCCATACACACGCGTGGATTATCCGAGGACCAGGTCCGTCGGATCATGTCCTTCGTACTTTGTCCGATGTTGGTTTTGCGTACATACGGTCGGACAAAGTTGTCGGAAAATCCGATCATTCTGAACGTGGTGACGTTTGTTGCGTACGACGGGACTACGTAGAGGCTAGTAGCCAATAGCTTTGGTCTTGTAATGTGATCTGAGCATGCGTGGCACTTTGTCCGTCAGGAATTCGATACACACGATCGGATTTGGTGTGATCGGACTTTGTTGTCGAAAAATCTATCCAGCAGGAAATAGGACTTTGTCCGTCGGACAATCCGATGGAAACTGTCCGATGGTGCCTACACACGGTCGGATTTTCCGACAACATTGTCCGATAGGACAGAATCCATGGGAAAATCCGACCGTGTGTATGGGGCTTTAGAGGAAATTCAGAAGCTTTGACAACAATGGAAACAATATTAATGGAATGTTAGAATACTGAATTTAAGACTAAAACAATAATCAAGGAAACCATTGTGAGAAATTACAATATGTGTTAAATTGAGCATTTTATAGTACCATAGGCATTACAGTTATATAAACATTTGACTTACCATAAATGATGAGTGATTAACAAAGCTTAAATACAATTCCCAACTGATCAACATCACAACTCAACCAAAGAAATAAAACATTAGTGATGTGAACGTTCCACCCTTTCACCCGCCCTTACTTTGGAAAACATTTTACGGGCATTCTCATTTTCTTTATGTTTCTTTCCTAATAATACCACAGGGAATGTAAAAAAACTAAAACAAAACCTGACCATTTAGTCTCCAGAATGCAACACAGTCAAGATTTACACTAGGATCAATGCAACTGCAGGCCTTTTCAGTATCTCAACTGAAATTATAATATCAGCATAGGATTTAGCAACATTATGGAAAGACCTGGATAAAATAAGGGGATGGGCAGAGATATGACAGATGAGGATCACTATTGAAATATGAAAAGTTATGTATTTGGATGCTAAGCACTTGCAGGCAAGATATTCTTTGGAAAGGGTTACTCTAGAAGAATCTCCCCTCTGGGGAAGAGACGCTTGAGAGGGGATATGATTTCAATGTACAAATACCATACTGGTGACCCCACAATAGGGATAAAACTTTTTCACGCAAGGGAATTTAAAAAGACATGCGGCCATTCACGGTAAGGATGTGGAATTCTCTTCCACAAGCAGTGGTTTCAGCAGGGAGCATCGATAATTTAAAAAAAACTATTAGATGGGCACCTAAAGACCACAACATACAGGGATATACAATGTACTATTAACATAAAAGCACACACACAGGTTGGACTTAGTCTTTTTTAAACCTCACCAACTATGTAACTATGTAATTATGTAACTATATAAACAAAGATTTGGGGTCCTAGTGTCAGGGTTGGGCTTCTCTTCTCTGATCTGGCCGCTCTTCTGTTGGCTAATTGCCAGCTCCCATCTCTCTCCACAGTTAATCAGCTGTTGATGATCCTGCTTGTCAGTCCTGCCTACTCCAGTCCAGAGGAGCTCTGCCTTCGCCTTGGTCACATCACAAGAAACTATCTCCTGTGTTCCTGTTTAAAGACTGGCTTTGCTGTCATCCCTTCTGACTCCAGATCCTGCTAGCTGTTCCACTACATTGATCCCTGACTTCTGGCTTCGCTGACTATCAGTTACGATTACTGAACTTTGGTTATGTTTTGACCAACCTTTGTTCTTTTTATTTTTATTTTTAAACAAGTGTGACTTAATTGTACTTCTGTCTCGGTCTGATTTCATGGTTTCTGACACCTAGTGAACCACAGACTTAGGTCGGCCACACATGGATCAAAAATCAGCCGGTTCAGCAGGGACTAGCTGAAATTTGATCCATGTATGGGCACTGTGCTTGTAATGGTCAACTTCTATACAACTGCCCTGTCAGATGTTCCCTGCCCAATCAGCGCTGCAGGCTATAATCTGCAACGCTGATCAATGTATTTTGAATGTGAGGCAGTTTCCCTGCTGTCAGAATACAATAGCTTAGCAGAGAGGATTCTCTCATCCAAATTGAATGTGAAATGTTCCACCCACTAGTTGAATGAAAAAAAACGGACTCATCTATTGGCTGCCTTATGCCGCGTACACACGAGCGGACTTTTCGACAGCAAAGGTCCGACGGAACGAATCTGTCGGACAATTCGATTGTGTGTGGGCTCCCTCAGACTTTTGCTGTTGAAAAATCTGACGGACTTTAGAAATAGAACATGTTTAAAATTTTTCCGCTGGAACTCCGCCAGACCCAGTTCCTATCGAGAAATTTGCTTGTCTGTATGCTAGTCCGACCGAACAAACAACGACGCAAGGGCAGCTACTGGCTACAAACTTCCTTATTCTAGTCTGGTCATACGTCATCACGTTTGAATCCTCTGACTTTAGTGTGATTGTGTGTGGCCAAGTCTGTTCATTCGGAAAGTCTGTCGGAACTCCGCCGAAAGTCCGTCGGAAAGACCGTCGGACCTAGTCCGTCGAAAAAGTCTGATCGTGTGTACGCGGCATTAGGAGTGTCATGCAAAGTCAGGCTGATGCTAGCAGAGAAAGTAGAATATTCACATAAAATTGCTAAATATTTATTCAAGGAACAAATCAATACTTTTAATCCTTTACAAAAAAATGGTTTGGCCTCATCCTAAGTATGCTTATGAGTTTTAGTCCCAAATCTAAAGGAAGAAT
This sequence comes from Lithobates sylvaticus, assembly GCA_028564925.1. Lineage (NCBI taxonomy): Eukaryota > Metazoa > Chordata > Amphibia > Anura > Ranidae > Lithobates > Lithobates sylvaticus. The sequence goes on along the minus strand of CM053026.1, from coordinate 131,439,965 downwards.
GTCCTAGAATTAGAAAGAGTCCAGTGAAGGGCAACAAAATAAAGGAGGGTGCTGGAGAATCTCAGCTATGAGGAATAACTAAGTAAACTAAACATATTTGTAGACAGAAGCAATACATCAGTGCTAAAATAGATGAGGCAACAGGCAATTTTTATAGACAAAGGACTTGATGATCACAGCAATCTTCAATGCTGTATCAACCAATGCTTCAGGTTATACTGCCCTCTCCATTTGGGAAAATCTAAATGACAAAATAGCAAAAAGGGCGTAACCACCTAGTGCATTAGCCTCAATATTATTTATTAATTTGAATCAAACTAAATTATACTCACAAAAAACATGTGAACAATATTAATATAATGCAACGAGTGCCACAATCAAAATCCAGGTAGAAGAAATTGATCAAATGTGAAATCTAGAAACCTGAGCAATGCACAACAGCAGGTACAAGAGCCAAGGCATTTTGAGGGATATATCCTTTAAAGGTGAACCTCACGCAACTTATAAAGTCAAACAAGGCTTACACCACTTAGGAATTAAATGGCAACTAGGAAACAGCTCTTGCAGGGTCAGACATTCAGGTAATAGCAGTTCAAAAAGAAAGATAAAATGATTCCATAGTACTTTCCATAAAATACCAACTTTATTAAAGCAAATAGAGTTGGGTGAATGGTTTGGGCTGAGCAAAGTTTGGCTCATACATTGCCTGTTCGCCTGTTCAGTGAACACCCAAATTTGCAGGGTGTTTGGCGGGTGTTCGCCCTGCCAAACACTCTGCAATGCACTGTGCGCGATACACAGTGCATTCTAAGCCCTGATTGGGCAAAGCTTCGGGACTGTGACATCATAAGTGGGCGGGGTCACCATGTGACATGAGCATGTGACCCCGCCCCTTGTCCCTATATAAGCCCTAACACCGCGTGTCTCTGCCATTCCAGCCAGAGAGAGCGACGAGTCAACATCGGAAGAAGAAGAAGAAGAAAAAAGAGGAAGAAGAAGAGGAAGAAGAAGACGGCACAGAAGGTGGCGACAGCGGCAAGAACAGAAGAGACTCCCGGAGACACCCGAAGGCGGAACGAGACCCCCAGACGACGGCGGCGACGAAGAAGAAAGCCGGGGTCCTCCGCTAGGTAAAAGAACTAGGTAAAAGAGCAGAAGATAGCGGAGGAGTCCGGCGAGAAGACCCCCGGAGCTGTGCAATAAAATATTTTAAAAAATTGTGTGTGACCCCGACAATCAACGGCCAGGGTTGTCGGGAAGAGGCCCTTGTCCTCATCAACATGGGGACAAGGTGCTTTGGGGTGGGGGGGCCCGCTTCCCCAAAGCACCCACCCCCCATGTTGAGGGCATGCAGCCTGGTACGGTTCAGGAGGGGGGGGTGCTCGCTCTTCCCCACCCCCTTTCCTGACCTGCCAGGCTGCGTGCTCAGATAAGGGTCTGGTATGGATTTTGGGGGGACCCCCACGCCGTTTTTTTCGGCGTAGGGGGGTTACCCTTAAAATCCATACCAGACCTAAGGGCCTGGTATGCTCCTGGAGGGGGAATCCATGCCGTTTTTTTATTTAAAATTTGGCGTGGAGTTACCCCTCAAGGCGACACTGTCACGTCAACATAGATGGAGATCCGACTTGGAGGCGACTTCCATTGGGTACAAGTCGCCTAGAAGTCGGATTGAAGTCTAATTAGAGTTGCAAATTTTTGTTCACAACGCAAGCCAGCTGCGAATCAGATGCGTGCCCATAGAAGATAATGGGCCTGAATTTGCACCTGAGCCTCACCGCACTGCCCAAAAGACGCACACGTTTTTAGCTGAATTACTCCAAGATTTGACATACACTAGCCTGCCCTTTCTATACTTATCCAGAACTGCCAATTCAGTGGCATGCTAAATATTGTAAGGCATTTGCTCTTTGGTTACTTGGCTTGTCATAAACCTTCACTTCAGCTCAGCAATGATAAAAAGAAGGAAAAATCATGAACACTGCACCACTGCTGAAGGGGTATATTCACTGCTCTTATTTATCTATTGTATAGGGGCATGAAGTGAATAGGGGAAAAAATGGGAAATTTAAACACAGTGGTAGCTTAATGAAGGTGCGTGAAAAATTACACTGTGCAAGTCAAGTTTCTCCACCCCAAACTCGCTCATCCATGTCTTTATGGACCTTGCTTTATGCACTGGTCTAAATCATTTGGTGGAGGGGGGGTTATGGTGTGGGGTTGTTTTTTAGGGGTTGGGCTTGGCCGCTTAGTTCCAGTGAAGGGAAGTCTTAAGGCGTTAGCATACCAAGGCATGTCGGACAATTTCATGCTCCCAACATGACTGCATACCAGTGAACAAACAAGGTCCATAAAGACATGGATGAGTGAGTTTGGGGTGGAGGAACTTGACTGGCCTGCACAGAGTCCTGACCTCAACCGAATGAACATCTTTGGTATGAATTAAAGCTGAGACTGCGAGGCCTTTTTTGTCCAACATCAGTGCCTGACCTTACAAATGCCCTTCTGGAACAATAATCAAACATTCCCATAGACACATTCCTAAATCTTGTGGACAGCCTTCCCAGAAAAGTTGAAGCTGTTATAACTGCAAAGGGTGCGCCAACTCAATATTGAACCCTATGGACTAAGACTGAGATGCCATTAAAGTTCATGTGCGTGTAAAGGCAGGCATCCCAATACTATATGGTAATATAGTGTAGATCATGGTTGCTCAACCTGGGGCCCTCCAGCTGTTGCAAAACTACAATTCCCATCATGCTTCTGCCCTTGGAGTCAAGCTTGTAACTGTCAGTGGCTTGTAATGCCTCATGGGACTTGTAGTTCCACAACAGCTGGAGGGCCACAGGTTTGCCGCGTACACACGAAGGGACTTTTCCCGGCGGACCTAAGTCCAGCGGATAATCCGCTGGACTTTCCAGCTGGGTCCGCTGGACTAAAAAGCGAACGGACTTGACCACACACAATCACGCAAAAAGTCAGACGGTTCACGCAATGACGTACAGCATGTACGACGGGACTAGAAAACGAAAAATACTAGAAAAATACTTGCTACTGAGCATGCGTCCTTTTTGGTCCGCCGGACCATACTACACACGGCCGGATTGTCCGCTGGACTGCCAAGTCCAGCGGATAATTTTAAAACAAAACTTAAAACTTTAGTCCGCCGTACTTTGGCCAAAAAAAGTCCGCCGGCGCCCACACACGATGGGATTATCCGCTCGACTTCGGTCCAGCGGATAATCCCGCGGGATAGTCCCTTCGTGTGTACGCGGCAGTTGAGCAACCTTGGTGTAGATAGATAGATAGATAGATAGATAGATAGATAGATAGATAGAAATTGTAATTGTTATGCCCAAGGTTAATATTTATATATTTAAAGCCCAACTCTGGGAATACCATCCTGCAAATATTTTTCACAGAGTGGGTGCATTCAAACCAATGGAGAATTTTTTTCTTTCTTTTTTTTTGGAGTTTAGCTTTAACAGAGTTTGCTTTGGAATACCAAGGCCTTATGCTCTGTTTGTCAGAATAAGACCTTGTAGATCAGCTTAACCCCTCAGTTAGTTTGCACCTTGTCTCTTGCTAAATCTTTAATATCTTTTTTATTACTGATTCCAAATGCAAGATTAATTAAGAGCAATTTTCAGTAAGAAAAAAAAATGTAAAAATCTTAGGTACATGTGGAGAATAATGCGTCAGGGCAACCACACATAATAATTTTTGTTGATGGCAAGCTAAGGAAAAAGCTGCTCATATAAGAATAAGAAGGGGCAGCATTGACATAGCTAAACATCTCTGGACAACACACCTACTGTATTTACCACACTAAAAAAAAATCAATCAGTCTCACAAATACCGACTTCCTAAAAATATTTACTGTGTTCCCTTACAAGCCTTGAACAAAACCTGCAAACATAAAATGTGTATTTGAGCTTTATGTCTAATTTAAAATTCACAGTAACGTCTGCAAGGAGCATTTGTGCCTGGCCATTGTTCTCTTTAGTACATTCAGCTTTCATTCTTCAAACATCTCTATTTACAAGTTGGACACAAAAAAAAAAAATCACTTCAATCATTATAAATCTATATCAACAGGGATGCGGGAGCTATAAATGCAGTGAAACAAAATCAATACATGGTGCTGCGCTCTAAGTGATAATGCAAGCAATGTGCAAAAATATAAAGTGCTGAGTGCTTAAAAAAATACAATATGAGTAATAAAATAGATAAAGAATGTAACGTGTCACGTGCTTATGAACAGTGAAGAACTCAGTGATTACATTCATGATGGAGTCACGTGATCGTGGCGCTACGTGTCGGAACAGATAGGCACCGGAAGTGACGTCAAAGTGCGAGCTCACTGCTCATGGAGATTAGTATTTACCTTGTTTTTAAATGTGAGTACCGCAGTTGGATTTACTAAATAAAATACCCATATTTTTACATACTACACTATTTGGGATCCCTTTTTCTTTCTCCATATGATTTATTTACCTATCCAGGAGAACTTTCCATGCCATCTATTTTACATTTGAAAGACGTATACACATCACCTTAAACCACTGGCCAGGACATAAGGCTTGTTTAGTTGCCCCCCATGCCATGCCATTGATAGGAAGAATAACAGAATATCAGAAGAATTCCAACACTTGTTCACTCACCGCCTTCTATTATCAAATAGTGGACACTTAATTTTCTGGGACTATTATTTAGTACTTTAATTCATTGGCACCGTTGTTTTGGTATATTCCTTCTTTATTTACATCTTTTTTATTTCATCATGTTTATATGAATTTAATCACTGAGTTCTTCACTGTTCATAAGCATGTGACATGTTACATAGTTTATCCATTTTATTACTCATATTGTATTTATTTAAGCACTCAGCACTTTATATTTTTGCACATTGTTTGCATTATCACTTAGAGCGCAGCACCATGTATTGATTTTGTTTAATTTTTACCTACTTTGCTTATGGATTGACCATTTCGGTGCTTGCAGCAACTAGTGTTTCTTCCCCCTTTTTTCCTGTCTGTGGTAGCACAGGAATATCTTTTTATTTTATAAATGCAGTGAGCAATTACATATCGTAGAAAAACACTTTGAATGTATTTCAAAGCATAGGAAAAGATAATGTATCTACTGTGACATGATATCCTAGAGACATAACAATACGATAAGGAAATGGCAACTTTGTTAAAACATTTGACGTGGGAGCATATTGACCACTCATTCTTTCCATTGTTCCAGGCAGTCTATATATCCACTTAATAGTTGTAAAGGGAGAAAAAAGTAGAATGCAATAAACAGTGGGAGACAGATATTTCATACAACTTGACTGCACATTGACAAGAATGAAGAAATATTAGTTATTACAGGGAGTAATAAAGGGATTTCCAATAATGCTTACAAAAGTTAAAAAAGAATTGTGGTCTGAGGCCCACAAACATAACCAGGTTGCAGTTACAGTAATCTCACTGATATGTTAGGTTCTTAAAGCAAATCCATCAGTAGTAAAAAAAAACAAAAAACAAAATTGCTGCATATTCCATGCCCCCCCCCCCATTCCTACTGTTTCAGAGACATCAGCTTGGCTGAAAAGTGTATACGCTGACGTGTGGGCCAGTGACATACAAACATGTATGCTTTGCCAAATTGCCGGTGTGTTTTAAAAAAAATGGGTGTTATTATTTAGGGATTGTTTTAACATGCAAGACTATTTTTTGTATGTGGTAAATCATACCTGATGCTATCTGTCCCATGTACCCAATGCGACCCTTCACATTTGCCGCTGCATGACACCCTTCATATTTGCAGCTCCATGACAGTCCTTAGTAGCATCATGCGACCCTCTTCCCAGGAATAGTGTCCTGTGAGCTATGCAGCTCCTTCTAGTTTGTGCTCCACTACCCTGAACATGGCCAGAGGAGCTCCTGTTATCTGCCAACCAGTAGTGGTCATCACAATCTGGCGCACTGCATGCTCACAATTTTCTTCTGAGCCTTTTCTCTGCTGAACGTCCTTTGACCTATATCACAAGGTCACTGATGAAGGAAAAGTGTATTTCATGTGTGACAGGTACAAAACGCCAGGTGATAATCTTTATGCTATTGTTAAACACAAGTAGGGGGGTGGACAAATATCTTAATGAGTTGAAAGGGCTGTCAGCCAGTGAAGCAGCCCATCAAATTGATGGTCAGTGGAAATGTGTTGTAGACATATAGGAGTTGGTATTATCTATTACTACCAGGAATAGTTGGAGCTTTACTGTTCAGAAGGGCCCATCATTCAGGTATGATTCAAGCATCAAGAACCTTATAGTACCTGCAATGGATTCCAACATTTAACATTTTTAATGGCAAAGTTGCCTAAAGAAGTTTTCAGCTTTACCTGCTGATTTTTGCAATGTCTCCTAAGTCTCGGCTCATGCAAATCGGATGCGTTTTGAACCTCATTCAATTCACATGTGAACTGGACCAGTTTGCAATGGAGCCAGTTCACACATTTACCAGGCAGCCATGGTCCATTTTTGAAAAAAATCCTGCATGATTTTAGGTCCAGTTTAGTTGCGAATTTAAGTAAAAATTTGCACCTGAATCGCCCCTGAACCGGTGAACAAAGCTGCACCGGACTCCTTTTAAAATCTGACTGCAAACCACATCCAGACATGTGTGAACCTAGCCTAAAGTTTTTAAAAGTTTAACCACTTGCTGACCAGCCGCCGTCATTATACTGTGGCAGGTCCGCACGATCCTGCAAACCGTCGTAGCTATACGTCTGTTCTCCTAAGCGGGACTCCACACTAATAACATAGCAGACAACAGAACTACCAGTTCTCATGGTAATAACATAGCTAGAATTGATACTAATCCTTTTCTCTCTTCGTCTTATCCCAGGACAACAATAAAAGAAGGTCAAGTCAGCTTCATAAAAATACAACTAGATGTACAGAAGAACAGAAATGAAAATATTATTTTTCTTCTCCAAATATGTGGATAGTATAAAGCATTACTCATTCAAAATGGTCTGATGCTTAATTATTGCCATGTATGGATGAATATGTTTTTCTAACTCAACCATTTCAAGATCCTCTTCAAAGGTGCTGACAGGTAATGATGCAAAAGATAATAAGGGTAAAATGACCCACAGGATGGTTGCCAGTACCACAAGGGATAGAACTAAACCTTAAGGGGCCTAACAATCTCTAACACAACTCCCCTTTAATCATGGCACATCTTGTGCCAAGTATATGCACTAATTAAACACCGGAATAAAACACAAGTACATAAATATAAACATTAAAGTGGAAGTAAACCCTTCCAAAGCACTTTGGCCTACAGGTAAGCCTAGATTAAGGCTTACCTGTAGGTCCAATAAATATCTCCTAAACCTACATGGTTTAGGAGATATTTAAAAAAATGAGGCATCGCTGTCTACGGCGCATGCGCCATAGACAGCGGCGCGCAGGCGCACTGTGCATGCCGAGTTCATGGCGCTATGCCGCTTTCCTGCGCATGCGCAGGAGTGACGTCATCGCCGCTCCAGCGAATCACATCGGTGGAGCGGCGAGACCCGGAAGTCACTCCAGTATTGATGGCGGCGGAGAAGATCGTGAATGAGGACCGCTCCGGGGGGGCTTCGTTCTCAGGTAAGTTATTCATAATGAGCTAGTATGCTATGCATACTAGCTCATTATGCCTTTGCCTTGCAGGTTCCGTATTTTTTTTTAAAAGAGGCTTTACTTCCTCTTTAAACAAAGGGTTAGTTCTATAAACTCCTCTGCAATGACTAGACAATAATATATACATATATAACAGACACAAAGCCACACAATACAGTGTAATAAATGCTCTGCTGAAAAATCAACTTTAACCACTTGCCGACCGCCGGCCGTCGAATGACGGGCAGGCGGCGCTTCTCTTGTTCCGGCAGGGCGTCATATGATCGAGCGCGCGCATCCCCGTTCCTTCGGTGGCGGCATGTCACGGAGACTCCGCTCGCCACCGAAGAGGGTGAACAGCCATTCGTCATGGCTGTTTACCACATGATCGGTCGTGATGAAGTCACGGCCGATCACAAATGGTTCCACCCCCAATGTGCACGGCGCATGCGCGCGATCGCGAGCGCGCTGCGCGTGCACGTCGGTGACGGTGTGTTCCCCGGGAACACGGCTCGTCACTGACGCCGGTAAACAGCCATTGGCTGGCTGTTTAGTCACGTGATCGGCTGTGATCCTTTCACAGCCGATCACTAAATGTAAACACAGCGCGGTAACGAGCTGTTACCAGCGCTTCTCTCCTCACACACCGTTTCTAGTGTGAGGAGAGAAGAGCCTGGAGCAGTGAGTTACCAATCTGTGTTCTGTAGTGTCTGCACCAACACCACACTTGTCAGATCGCCCCCCCCATTGTCATCTGTCACCCAACAGTCACCACAGTCACCCCATAAAGTGCACCTGTCACATAGGAGACTGCCATCAGTGACCGTCAGCGGTGCGCCTGTTACCCGTCACCCATCAGTGACCGCCACCAGTCACCCGTCACCCATCAGTGACCGCCAGCTGTCACCCGTCACCCATCAGTGACCACCAGCTGCCACCCGTCACCCATCAGTGACCGCCAGCTGTCACCAGTCACCCATCAGTGACCACCACCCATCACCCATCAGTGACCGCCACCAGTCACCCGTCACCCATCAGTGACCGCCAGCTGTCACCCGTCACCCATCAGTGACCGCCAGCTGTCACCCATCAGTGACCGCCACCAGTCACCCATCACCCATTAGTGACCGCCACCAGTCACCCGTCACCCATCAGTGACCGCCACCAGTCACCCATCACCCATCAGTGACCGCCACCAGTCACCCGTCACCTCTTAGTGACCGCCACCAGTCACCCGTCACCCATCAGTGACGGCCAGCCGTCACCCATCAGTGACCACCAGCCGTCACCTATCACCCATCAGTGACCGCCAGCCATCACCTGTAACCCATCAGTGACTGCCAGCCGTCACCCATCAGTGACCGCCAGCCGTCACCCATCAGCCATCACCTGTCACCCATGAGTGACCGCCAGCCATCAGCCACCACCAGTCTTCAGCCATCACCCATCAGTGACGGCCAGCCATCACCCATCAGTGACCGCCAGCCATCAGTGACCGCCAGCCATCAGTGACCATTACCTATCACTGTCCGTGGCCTGTCACCCATCAGTGACCATCGCCTGTCACACCGTCATCACCTATCAGTGAAAGTCACCTGCTACCAATCAAATCCCGATTCCGAATCAAATCCCGATTCCGAATCAAATCCCGATTCCGAATCAAATCTCGATTCCGAATCTGCATTTGAACCGAATAGTGAATCAGCAAATGATTCGGAAGAAGAATGGGTCCCTCCTAAAAGGGCACGGCACTCTGGAAACCAGGATTGTATCCCCAGGCCCAGTACAAGCGCTGCCGCCAGCAATAGGCCCCAAGAACAAATATCCAGGCCCAGTACCAGCGCTGCCGCCAGCGTTAGGCCCCAGGAACAAATGCCCAGTACCATCGCTGCTGCCGGCGATGGGCCCCACCAACAAATGCCCAGACCCAGAACCAGTGCTGCCACATCACGCCTGAGTACCAGCCCAGAAAATTCTAATCCAACTACTGGAGTGTCACATCCCCCAAGAGCCAGGGCCTCTACATATATGCCAGATGGTCTTGCCAACCCAACATGGCTGCCTTCCGACTCGGCTTCACCAATTATTCCCCCTTTCACAGCACAGCCAGGTGTGCAGGCCAACACCCCAAATTTTTCAGAGATTGATTTCTTTCATTTATTTTTGCCCGACACTTTTCTGCAATTTATTGTGGACCAGACAAATTTATACGCCCAGCAGCATATTGCCAATAACCCCCGATCATCACATGCACGTCCGTTTCAGTGGAGAGATCTGAATTTGATAGAGTTCAAAGTGTTTATGGGCCTCACCCTAAAAATGGGGGTTACAAAAAAAAATGAAGGACATACCTATTGGTCCACCCAACCCATGCACGCCATGCCCATTTATTCTGCCATAATGTCCAGGTCCCGATACAACATCATAATGCGCTTTCTTCACTTCAGCGACAACACCCAGTGCCCTCCCCACAATCATCCAAATTACGACAAGTTATATAAACTTTGCCCACTGATAAATTTCCTTTCCAAACAATTTGCAGAACTTTATGTCCCCGAGCAGAATATATGTGTCGATGAGTCCCTGGTACCCTTTTCTGGCCGGCTAGGAATAAAGCAATATATTCCTAGCAAAAGGGCCAGATACGGAGTCAAATTATACAAACTGTGTGAGAGAGCCACAGGATATTTGTATGCGTTCCGCATATATGAAGGAAGAGATTCCCAGCTCCAGCCCCCTGAATGCCCGGCCTACATGGGCACAACTGGAAAGATTGTATGGGACCTGGCATACTCACTTCTGAACAAAGGATATCATCTATACCTTGACAACTTTTATACCAGCCTGCCCCTTTTCAGACACTTGTACCTGGCAAAAACCCTGGCCTGCGGAACCTCCAGAAGAAATAGGAAGGGCTTCCCACAATCACTGGTGAATAAAAAGCTGCGAAGGGGGGAAAGAGCATCATTGAGATGCAATGATGTGCTGGCCTTGAGGTGGAAGGATAAAAGGGACGTGCACATAATGTCCACCATCCATGAGGACACTATAATTGAGGTTCAAAGAAGACAAGGTCCCATTGAAAAGCCAAAATGTGTCCAAGATTATAATCTCTACATGGGGGGGTGGATTTCAATGATCAAATGATCAAGCCCTATTTGTCAATAAGGAGGTCCAGATTCTGGTACAAAAAAGTAGCAATTTATCTTTTCCATTTGGCCATTTATAATTCCTATGTAATCTACACCAAATCCATGGAAAGCCACGCCCCCTTTCTAAAATTCATAGAAGAAATTGTCACGTCCCTCACCTATAACCAAGGACCCCCTCCAGAAGACCTTCGCTCTGAGGCTGTTTGCCGACTTTATGAGCGCCACTTCCCCTTCAAAATTCCACCATCTGAAGCAGGCCGAAGAAGGCAAAAAAAATGTCGGGTGTGCACCAAAAGAGGGTTTCGGACAGATACCAGCTTCCATTGTCCCCAGTGTCCCTCCCAACCTGGCCTTTGCATCGGTGAATGCTTCCAACTTTATCATACATCCCTAAAATATTAACCATTTCCCCATTTTCAGTGCTGACCATTTTCCATGCTTCCCCAAATAACCATGCCACTGCCTTCCACGTGAACTGACCCTGGCCTGTTTTTTTGACTATGCCTCTGCCTACTGTTTGGACTGCTTCCACGTGAACTGACCCTGGCCTGTTTTTTTTTACTAGGCCTCTGCCTACCGTTTGGACTGCTTTCACAAAAACTGACCCTGGCCTGTTTTATTAACTACGCTACTGCCTACCGATTGGACTGCTTGCACGTGAACTGACCCTAGCCTGTTTTATGGACTATGCTTTTGCCTACCGCTTGGACTGATCTATTGCCCTGCTACTGTAGTACACAGGGGTCTCACATATGTGAGGGGCTCCAGAATTGTTTTTCCGGATGGAGAAAACAATTTGTTTTTGTTTTCTCCGGTTTTCGGATTAGGGTCTGGAGCCCGGAGGCTTCATAGAGATTTGGGTGGGTCGAAGCCTCTACCCCTGTGCACCTGTGCACAGGTCTTACCTGATTGCGGCCCTCAGCTTGCTGCTGACTTACTGCCACCATGCCTCTGCCTGCCGCATGAACGGACCACACCGCTACCTGGACTATGCAAATAATTATCTGTAGCAAGAGGCAGTATGTTTATGAAGGGCTGGAGAGCGGTACAATGAGTGTATGCAGGTAATAGTGTACCAGGACCAATATTATGGCTGTGCTGGCTGTCTCTGCCTGGACAATTTCTATGGACTGCTGTGCTGACAATATCCTTGTGCTGACTATAGACAATATTCCTGCCTGTTGCCTGGATAATTACCATTGCTGTCGCTAAGCACATCCCTACCTGCTGCCTGGACCAGTGCTCTCCTCTGTGGATACTACTAAAAGCACAGGTAATGCTTTTTTTTTTTTTTTTTTACCCTTTCCGCGATAAAATTTATTTTGAATTGTAATTCTTGGTATGTACATGCTATGTGTTAGAAATATGAAGGGCCTTCAAAAATGATAGGTTGCCAGGAAATTATATATGTCATTTATGCTCTTAGAACACCTGATGGTGCTACTTGGATGTTGGGCCTTTGTATGTGGCCAGGCTGTGTAAAAGTCTCACACATGTGGTGTTGCCATACTCGGGAGGAGTAGAAGAATGTATTTTGGGGTATCATCTTTGCTGTGTACATGCTATGTGTTGGAAATATCTGATAAATGGACATCTTTGTGTAAAAAAAATGCGTTTTAATTTTTTTTCCACATTTTCCAAAAGCTTCTGGAAAAAAAATGAACCGTTCAAAAGACTCATTATGCCTCATAGATTATACGTTGGGGTGTTTGCTTTCCAAAATAGGGTCATTTTGGTGGCCATTCCATTGTCCTGGTGCTCCAGGGCCTTCAAAAGTGTAATAGGTGGTTGAGAAATGAGATGTGTCATTTATGCTCGTAGAACGCCTAAAGATGCTACTTCAATGCTGGGCCTCTGTATGTGGCCAGGCTGTGTAAAAGTCTCACACATGTGGTATCGCCGTACTCAGGAGGAGTAGCAGAATGTATTTTGGGGTGTCATCTTTGCTATGCACATGCTATATGTTGGAAATATCTGATAAATGGGCAACTTTGTGTAAAAAAAATGCGTTTTCATTTTTTTTCCACATTTTCCAAAAACTTCTGGAAAAAAATGAACCGCTCAAAAGACTAATTTTGCCTCATAGATTATACGTTGGGGTGTTTGCTTTCCAAAATGGGGTCATTTTGGGGGCAATTCCATTGTCCTGGTGCTCCAGGGCCTTCAAAAATGTAATAGGTGGTTGAGAAATGAGATGTGTCATTTATGCTCGTAGAACGCCTGAAGATGCTACTTCAATGCTGGGCCTTTGTATGTGGCCAGGCTGTGTAAAAGTCTCACACATGTGGTATCGCCATACTCAGGAGGAGTAGCAGAATGTATTTTGGGGTGTCATCTTTGCTATGCACATGCTATATGTTGGAAATATCTGATAAATGGACAACTTTGTGTAAAAAAAATGCGTTTTCATTTTTTTTCCACATTTTCCAAAAACTTCTGGAAAAAAATGAACCGCTCAAAAGACTCATTATGCCTCATAGATTATACGTTGGGGTGTTTGCGTTCCAAAATGGGGTCATTTTGGGGGCAATTCTATTGTCCTGGTGCTCCAGGGCCTTCAAAAGTGTAATAGGTGGTTGAGAAATGAGATGTGTCATTTATGCTCGTAGAACGCCTGAAGGTGCTACTTCAATGCTGGGCCTTTGTATGTGGCCAGGCTGTGTAAAAGTCCCACACATGTGGTATCGCCATACTCAGGAGGAGTAGTAGAATGTATTTTGGGGTGTAATCTGTTGTATGCATATGCTCTGGGAGAGAAATAACCTGTTAATATGAGAATTTTGTAAAAAAAAAAATAATAAATAAAAAAAATCTTCATTTTGCAAAGAATTGTGGGAAAAAAATTACAACTTAAAAAAATTCACCATGCTACTCACTTAATACCTTGGGATGTCTACTTTCTAAAAAGGGGTCATTTGTGGGGTATTTGTACTTTCCTGACTTGTTAGTGTCTCAAGATATGAGATACACCCGATATACTGAAGGCTTGATCAGATGTGATCAATTTTCAGTGATTGGCACCATAGTTTGTAGACTCTATAACTTTCACAAAGACCAAATAATTTACACTAATTTGGGTTATTTTTACCAAAGATATGTAGCAGTATAAATTTTGGCCAAAATTTATGAAGAAAAATTACTAATTTGCAAAATTTTATGACAGAAATAAAGAAAAATGCATTTTTTAAACAAAATTTATGGTATTTTTTATTTATAGCACAAAAAATAAAAAACCCACTAGTGATTAAATACCACCAAAAGAAAGCTCTATTTGTGTGAAAAAAGGACGCAAATTTCATATGGGTACAGTGTTGCATGACTGAGTAATTGTCATTCAAAGTGAGAGAGCACTGAAAGCTGAAAATTGGTCTGGTCAGGAAGGGGGTGTAAGTGCACTGTATTGAGGTGGTTAATGTTTTGAATGTAGTACTGGGGATAAGGCAATTACACCTAAAATTCTGCTTTTGGGTGCCAATGATTGACAAACAGTTTCAGGTTTTTGGTTCCCAGTATTTTTTTTCTTTTGTATATGTGCGTCCCATAGCCAAATTCTTTGAAGCATTGATATAACTCCTTACCTAAGCAATTATCCACCCTCCGAAAATGGGACACCAGGATAATCCCACACTGCTATCTCATAGATTGATTGACATTCCAGTTCCAACTAATCAAATAATCTTTCTGACACATGGAAACTCCAAACCATGATCTACTCTCTGTAGCATGATTATATGCTACTGCAAATGAAAAAGACAGGTAAACTGCTTATCATGTCTGTCCCTGGGTGGAAGGTAAGTGTCAAGTGCCAGGCATATGCCCAAGCTGCTGTTTTCAGAATTGTAACTGTCGCTGTAGAGAACAGGGTCCGCTGAATGTCCTCCTCCTAGGCACAGACTTGCAAAGCAGTGCAGATGAGGAATGGGGACTGCCACCACAACAGCGTGCAGCTTCTCCTAAGACCCCATACAAACTATTAGATTATCGGCAAACTTTTGTCTTCAGATTTACCAAAACCATATAATATGAGGTCAAACCTTAAGATTTTCAATTTGTATGCAATCAGGCAGGCCCTTGCACTACATGGTTTTGGTAAATCTGAAGACAAATGTCTGCAGATAATCTGATAGTGTGTATGGGGCTTAAGGTTCTGACACACAGCGGGACACCAACCTGCTATCTGGCTCTGACTCTTTTCTATAGTGTAAATACCTTCATGGGTGAGTCTATCTTCCTATCTTCCTAACTCTAGTCCAACCCTCCTGTCCCTAAATAACCTAAACCAAGGTAAAATGGCTTACAAGCTTATTGCTTGGAACCCAAGGAGTGGAACTAAACCTTATGTGGCCTAGCACCCTTTAACAAGTATCCAGGGTAAATTAATAAGCGCTAAAGATAGAGGAGGAGCCATCTCCTCTAAGCTGACAAAAAAGCTGATAAATATGATGCAGTAAAGGACAACAATATCAGAATACACTTTGTGTGGATGATATGTTAGCCTGCATAGATTTTAGAGAAATTCAACAAGAAGATTCAAGCTAAACCTTCTTCGGAACCTGTGGGGCAGATGCTTTGTCTGTTGGTAAATCAAAGCAGAGAAAGCAGATGACATCTGGACAATCTTGTTATTTATTAATATGCAGTATGCAAGCTTGCCCAAGGTAGTTTAGATGTAACCTGTCAAATTATCCCACTGTTCGGCCACAACCCCAACTCTCTCATACAATCTTACCCAAAAGAAGATAAGATAATTGAAATGACCATAGCTGACTTTTTTCTTATAAATAAATACATTATTTTGGATATTAATAACACGGCAGTAAAATATCTCTGATAAGGTTGCATGTTCTTGAAGGTATCATAAGAATAATACAGAATCCTCTGTCTATGTTAAGCCTCCATCTGCAATACACTATCTTGGCAATGATAAGTAAAATACCACCAAATTAAACCACCTCCAAAGACCCCAAACTGCACACCAACATCTATGACTTTCATCTGTCCAATGGCATAATTTCAGGGTGGATCTCTCAGGTGTCTACAGATCTCCTAATGGACTTTTCCTCACTCTTCCCTACAAACCACCCCTTGAAGCTTCTCCAAACCAGCCCACATCTGTCCAATCAGGTAAGTGACTTTTTCTTTAACTAACCATTTGAAAGCTGAACTTTGGGCTGGAACAGAAAAAATATGTGGGGGACCCAACCGCAAGGGTTACATTCTTGTTATTTTGAAGGAATAGAGGAACAGGCAGTATTACTTACCCTATTCCCCATTTCAGCAGACTTCAGTGCTGTCTTCTTCTCTCCAAAGCTTTAAGGACTAATATCTCTGAATTGTATGTGGCACATGAGACCACCGCCGTGTGTTCCTTATTAGGCAGCTTTGGACCAGGCACACAGATAGAGGAAGCCTGTGCAAAATACGTTAAGTATTTCTTCTTATTCTGGCACCCCTTGACATAAGGGGCATTTAACCTTTGCAATGTGGGTGGGGGCACTGCATGGGTATTTTTTTTTGTTACAGCTTAGAGTTGAGTTTTAACCTTTTGTTGCTTGGCTCTCCTCCTAACCAAGTCATTTAGGCTTTATGCATATTTTTTTTTTCTTTAATTGCTCCAGGCTTTCAATGTGTACCATTTTGAAGTTTGCAAATTTCTAGGTAAAATACTTTGAGCCACAGTCTTAGTTGAATAACACAGCAATAGAAAAACTAGAAAGTACTAGCCTATGGAGATATAGCTTGGCTTGTAAATGCTAAATGGGTATTTTCCCATTAAATATATTTTTTTCTTATTCTCTATAAACATCTTAGTCCATTCCAAGGGAATTGTATAATGTAAATATTCCGATTTTAGACAATTTTTCTTTTTGATTGACATCATCTGCTGAATTGTTGCATGGGAACAACTCAGACACTCATGACACTTTTACATTTTGGCATGAGAAGTGAGCATAGCAGTTTATTTAATGTACATTTTTTACTTCCAATCTAGCCTGAGCAATAAACCCTATAACATAAAACTTAATGCTCATGTGCCAATCCTGCTTATACTGTAGTTTATAGCATGATTAAAATTGAATTTTCCTTAACTTGATTAGAGGGCATATGCTATGGACAATGGGTCTTTATGGACAGGTTTATTAACTGTGCTGCAAATTTCACTATGCACTTGATAAATTTTGTTTACAGCTTGCTGTTGCATTCAGATGAAAATATGACTGTATTAAAGGATCTAATGCATATCTTTTGCAAAAGAATTTAAGCAGTTTTAAACCCAAAACTGAAAGTGTATAATGTTGCAGCTGACCAGTCATTAGATATGGTGACTACATGATTTCTTTTTCTTTGGCTATTTTTCTCTCTATTTTCCCCTGGGGACCTGACCAGTAACACACCTCCTGTATTTGTAGGACACAACTTTTTTTGGGGGGGGGGTAGCATGTTTAGATACACTAAGCCCCCGTACACACTGTCGGAAATTCCGACCACAAAATACATCGTTTTTTTTCGATGGATTTTGTCCGAAACTGGTGTTGCATACACACAGTCAGACAAAGTTGTCGGAAAATCTGATCGTTCCGAACGTGGTGACATTCGCTGCGTACTACGGAACTACATAGAGGCTAGTAGCCAATATCTTTGGTCTCGTAATTTGATCTGAGCATGCGTTGCACTTTGTCCGTCGGAATTCCCTACACACGATCGGAAAAAGTCCGATCGGATTTTGTTGTCGGAAAATTTGAGATCCTGCTCGGAAATTCCGATGAAAAAAGTCCACTAGAGCCCACACATGATCGGATTTTCCGACAACATAATCCGATCAGACTTTTTCCATCGGAATATCCGACCGGCATAACAAATTGAAGACAAACTCCAGCTCACACTTAGTTAAAGCAACAGTCTTTTTCCTTTTGGGATAAAGGTTTTGCACGAATAAATAAAAGCTGATCATTTTATTCACCCCTGCCAGTGTTAAGTGGTTTGTATCATCCATGTAAACTGATACATTCTGCTGGAGAGCTTGTAAAAAAACCTAACAAAAAGAAACTAATACAGCCATCACGTCTAAGAATTGGTAATCTGCAATATAATAAATGTTTTCTTTTGGGTTTAATGCTGATTTAACCACTTCAGCTCCGGAAGATTTACCCCCTTCATGGCCAGGCCATTTTTTGCGATACAGCACTGTGTTATTTTGCCTGACAATCGTTCAGTCATGCAACACTGTACCCAAATAAAATGTATGTCCTTTTTTTCCCACAAATAGAGCTTTCTTTTCACGTCATTTTTATTTTTTGCGCTATAAACAAGAAAGTGCTGACAATTTTGAAAAAAAAAATAAAAAAAAATTACTTTCTGCTATAAAACATATACAATAAAAAAATTTAAAATATCAAATTTCTTCAACAATTTAAGCCATTATGTATTCTGCTGCATATTTTTGGTACAAAAAAAAAATCCCAATAAGTGTATATTGATTGGTTTACGCAAAAGTTATAGCGTCTACAAACTATGGGATGTATTTATGTAATTTTTATTTTTTTTACTATTAATGGCGCTGATCAGTGACACTGCGATAATGTTGCGGACAAATTGGACACTAACTGACACTTTTGACACTTTTTTGGGAACCAGTTTCACTAATACAGTGATCAGTGCTAAAAATATGCACTGTTACTGCACTATTGACACTGGCTGGCTCATCAGAGATGATCAAAAGGTTAACTGTGTGCCTAGCCAGTGTTTTTGTACAGTGTGGGAGGTGATTTTTCTAGGGGTAGGCATGGATTCATGTCCATGCTTTGCAGGAACACAGGATCCATGCCTTCCCCACTGACAGAATAGCAATTTGCCTTGCTTACATAGGCAGACTGCTGTTCTGCCTCTGTACCGAATGATCGGCGAGTGCCAGGGGTCATCGAGTCCACGGTACCCGCTGATCGACTCCCACTGTGTACAATTACAGCAGGAGCGAGCTGCTGGTAGCGTACATTCTCACCCACTACCCGGAAGTGCAGGATCACGTATTTATTCATTTATACATGATCCTGTGCATGGCCGCCCGCTGTAGCAGTATATCTGCTATAGGGCGGTCTGCAAATGGTTTTTAATGCAGATATTCTGAAAGCTAAAATGAGTGCATACATGCACATTTGCAAAAGTACCCTCTGGCTCCTCCAGAAGGTCTAATATCTTTTTTTTTTTTTTATTGCAAGGTTTGCCTTAAAAATAAAAGTGGGCTGTTGCTTCAGGGGTGGTATTTGGGGGTGTTCCTTTCTTTTGGGGTTTCCCTAATGTTTTTAACTTAATAGGGCCTTTTTTAAGTTTAGGGTGCTCAAGAGTCCACATTTATTTGTTATTGACCATTCGTTCTTAGAGCAAGAACAGTGTGACACCTCGCATTGCATCACTCACAATCACTGCACTCCCCTATTCACATAATAAAAATAAAAATTAGGCCTATTATCTCTGATTAAAACTGTCCTACAGCTGACCAATTTTACACTGCTATATATTCTGCAGTATACTCATTCTTGCAGTAAAATCCCTACCTGTTCTCTCTAATACATTTAGGCCTTTCCTTGCTCATTAAAATTGTCCTGCTACTAGGAAATTTTACATTGCTGTATCATCTGCAGACTTTTAATTCTTGTATCAAAACGCCACCTGTACTTTTTGTTTTTAGTACATTTCAGGCCAATTCTCCCGTGAATAAATATGTTCTGCTGTATTTTCTGTGATCTCTTATTCTTATTGAGATTTTGACCGTAATTGGCCAATGGCGAGACAATTTTGCAACAGCGAGAACAAAGAGAGCCTTACTGGACAATTGTTATCTGTCATTCAAAGCATTCCTATTACCACAGAATGGTTGATCAAAGAGTAAGACAATATTTAAAGTGACAGTACTCATTTATAACAAAAAAAAAAAGATGCTTTTGCGTTCCTCATTATATTCCAACCAGACTCTTATCCAGACATGCAGCCTGGATAGCAAAGAAAAGGAGTGTAGGAAGTTTGTGCTTCCTGTATCAGACCAGGCCAATATGCCTTTCAACATTGGAGGGCTACCTTGCAAGGGGGAGTGGCAAAGCCTCCTCTCCTTTGCGAACTACCCTTCTCCCAATGTTAACAGACAAGAGCTTCTACCCTACTTCTGGGGCACCAAAAAGGAGATGAGGTTAATATGGGGGTACTTATGGTGGAATCTAAAAGCCTAGTGGGGCAACCAGATATCCTTCCCCTTCCTGGGGAATGATTACAAAGGTCATACCCATGGGGATACCCATCCCACATAGAGATAAAAGTAAATAAACACATATATTAAATTTAAAAGTCCTGTATTTGCCTACTTAAGAAATACACTTTATTATGATCCACAACCATGGTGACCAGTTGCCTAAAGATGTGTGCATACTGGCTGTAAGTGTGATGTGTGCAAACTGGCAGGTGATAGATCAAAAATAAATATGGGATTTACATATTTGGATGTTGTGATTGTTGTGAATTACATTGCTGCATGTCCTGATTGATGTGGTATGGTATGGGGGCATCAATATTTTGAAAGCAGGTAAGTATGTGTGTTTTATTTTAGATGTAGCACTAACCCCTGAAGGAACTGCTGGTTTTATTTGGGCTAACCGTTACCTCACCTGCTTGCATCTCCGTCTTGGGGATCCCATGGAAAGTGGCCCAAAAAAATGTGAATTTACAATTCTTAGTCCTTTTTATGGTTATTTATTCAAAATAAAAGCAAAGTCTTTCAATAAAAGGGTCAGAGGTTTAAGGATGAGCTCAGGCACCTGGTACTGCGGGTTTAAGATCTCTTTTCTAGATCAAGAAGACAATAGTTTCACTCACTAGATCCAGCCACCACCGGATAAGCCCCTCTCACTGGACCTAGCAGCCAGTGGGGTATTTGCCACATTCTTTGAGACAGACTTGTGAATTTAAACTTAAGCGTCACTGAGAGATTTGAGAATGTTTCCATACAATACCAGTCTCTTTCAGCCGAACCAGCAGTACTGTAGGTATAATGATCCGGGTTGCGTTCCTTCAACTGAGTCTCCAGGCTCCTCCAGAGATATCAGCCTTGCACACGGTCTTCTCTTGAAAGAGTCCTCCCCTGGATCTTTCAGTTTCTGGGCCTCTCCCATCCAGCTAAACTGCGTTTCTACTCTTGCCGTCGGTGACAGCGACACCTGCGGTCAAGGAGAACCCAGTGCAACCCAGCTGGACTGGTACAGAAACAAGTCATTTAGAGAAATTAGCCTGAAGCCCAACTGTGGCCTCCGGCAACTTAATTTTGAAAAATAATAGCGTCTGCTCATTAGGAACCAGCGCTACATAGGTAAGGCTTTTTTTTTTTTTTTATGAAATGGGTGTGTGATTATTTACTTTTGCAAAATAGCTCCCCAAAGTTGAAAGCCATGCTGTCTGGTATAGTACAGGAAACGGGGAAAAAAAATACAAGCTTGCTGCCCTTCCTGTCCTGGCCTCTCAGGTTACCTGCCTGGATAAGGGTCTGGTTGACATATTATGGGGAATCTGATGCCATTATTTGCCATGTTTTTGTTTTTTCATTTTAATTACCACATTTAAAATTAAGTGAATCAGATAGGGGTACTGCTGCGGTATGTAAGCCATGCTAATTGTAAAAGAAAAAAAAATCAGTTGCATAGCCAAACATGAACTGTTGCTCAGACTGTCTGTAAAAATCAGCAGGTTTGTTAGGCTTCATTGACACTAGTGCGCCATACCATACATCCATGTGAAGGGCCGTCTTTCAGTGGCAAGGGATTCATGAAAGGTGGCAGGCTCCATGGATTTTCATGGATCTCAAGCACATACTGGGGTGTACATCTGTGCAGGACCAATGCAAGGATCAGAACTCAGACTGTTTGCATTCTGTTCTGTGCATTTGTCCCACACTCCCACACAGATGTACAGTCCAGTGCGACTGAAGACAACCCTTTGCATGGTTGTATGTAACAGAACACTCATGTGAATGAGGCCTTTACACAATGTACAACTTTAAGTTTTCCCTAAGCATTTTATTTAAAGAGTACTTTGAATGTTTCATTTGAAACTGCATTAAAAGACCCTCTCCCCACTGTACAGTATTTTTTTGCTTTTTTTTTTTTTTGTTGCATTAGTATATGTCCTCCTTGGCAGTGCTTAGCTTGTCATACCTTTTTTTAACAGTAGTTAGCCTATTAGCCCTAAAATAGCATGAATCTACTAACAAGATTAGTCTCCTATATATTTCAAAGCAGTCAGATAGCAATTTCTGTTTTTTTTCTTGAATTTCAGTAGGATTTTCTGAACATCCAGAATCAGAGCCAGACAGTTGCTCTCATCCCTAGTTGAGTTTAGATTTTCACAAAAAATGTATTTAATATCTAAGAAACTGTAAGGATCTCATTATAGACAATGCCTTCCTGGATATGTCTGGCATATATGTCAAAATTCTTCTGTCTGACAACAGAAAATGCTGAGATTTCCTAAAAAAAAAAAACTTCTGTCAACTTTTATGCACTGAAAAAGAAGGTTATCTTCACATTTAATTAAAATATTGCATATGGTTTCAACATCCCCATCAATTTACATACATAGGATGATTGTGTCATTGCTCAACAGGGAAATTATTGTAATTATTTGAGTTCTGTTCACACACTTCACACAGTACAATGGTTAAACAAATATATCTATTGAAGCTTTTGTAGCTACTGGTATGTACAGACTTAAAGCAATACTCCAGTCTCACCAGTTTCTGTCTCATCTGTTTCTGCCTCTGGTGCGTGCTGTAGAACTGCTGCTCTTTTTTTTACCATCTACCCCCCCCCCCCCCCCCCCCACATCGTGTATCTCCAAATATTTGTAAAGGCCACTGCAACGGGCACACTTCCCGTCTGCATGACATCCAGCCTCCCTCAAGACACCAACTGTCACAGCTCCCAACTGTCCCTGATTTCGAGGGACTGTCCCTGATTTGGAGCAATGTCCATCTTTCTTGCTCATTTGTCCCTCATTTTGGTCTGATCTATATAGTTGTATATAAAATGCACTATTTATCCTTCAAAACGTGTTTCCAAGTGCTAAAACTTTTATCCAAATAAAATGTAAAATGTAAAAAACAATATAAAGGAAAAGTAGTAAAAAAGAAAAAAGCCCCCTGTGGATTTAACTAATCTTTGTTTTTAGTTAATTCTCCTTTAACCACTTGACCACTGGGCACTTAAACACCCTTAATAACCAGACCAATTTTCAGCTTTCGGTGCTCTCACATTTTGAATGACAGTTACTCAGTCATGCAACACTGTACCCATATGAAATGTTCGCCTTTTTTTTCACACAAATAGAGCTTTCTTTTGGTGGTATTTGATTACCTCTGGGTTTTTTTTTTTTTTTGCGCTATACATGAAAAAAGGCGGAATTTTTTTCAAAAAAAAGAATTTTTCTTAGTTTATGTGATAAAATTTTGCAAATTATTCATTTTTCTTCATAAATTTTGGCCACAATTTATATTGCTACATATCTTTGGTAAAAATAACCAAAATTAGTGGATATTATTTGGTCTTTGTGAAAGTTATAGAGTCTACAAACTGTGGTGCGAATCATAAAAATTTAGCACACCTGATGTACTGGAGGCCTATCTCATTTCTTGCGACCCAAACGAGCCAGGAAAGTACAAATACCCCCCAAATGACCCCTTTTTTGAAAGTAGACATTCCAAGGTATTTAGTAAGAGGCATGGTGAGGTTTTTGATGTTGTCATTTTTTTCCCACAATTCTTTGCAAAATTATGATTTTTTTTTTCACAAAATTTTGGTGGCACTGATGGGCACTGGTGGCACTGGTGGGGACTGGTGGGCACTGGTGGCACTGATGTGGCACTGGTGTGGCACTGGTATGGCACAGAGGTGGCACAGAGGTGGCACTGGTGTGGCAGAGGTGACACAGGTGGCACAGATGACAGATGGCACTGTTGTGACACTGATTTGGGCACTATTGGGCACTGTTGGGCACTACTGGGCACTGCTGGGCACTGCTAAGATGAAATATCTCACTGTGTGGCACAAGTTCGCTCTCCTCTCCTCTCACGCTGCATCGGTGTGAGGAGAGGAGAGAGATGAACTTTCAGTGACCTTTCTCTGTTGACATTTGTGATCGCTCCGTCATTGGACGGAGCGATCACGTGGTAAAGGGCCGCTGTCATTGGCCCTTTACTGCGATCCGTGTTGCGCCGGGTCCCATGGAGCACGGATGTTCCCGTGTGCCCCCCCCCCCCCCGGGGGCGCGCGGGAACGATTCTCTGGAAGGCCGTTAATTAACGGCCTCCCAGAGATAAGAAACCGCCCTGTAGCCGTTTTTTCGGCTATGGGCCGGTTATTAAGTGGTTATGGGGTGTGGCAGTGTGTGTGTCCTATGCCTACATACTTGTGCTATTAGGTGTCCTTCATTCCCATCTCAAAATATTGGGAGGTATGCAACTGTCATAGACATACTCACTGGGCAAGGGGTTTCATCAGTGCTGAGGCCTCTGTGGTGCAAACAACTTCCTAAGAATCAGTTTTATCTGCATGAGAAAGTGTTGCAATGCAGATTATCATGATCACCAAAGATTAATATCAGAACAGACCCAGAGACTTCAAGTGGTTGTAAACCTCTGAAATTAAAAATTTACAAAGAAAATAGTTTATACTTACCTCAATCCAAAGCACCAATTGTGATTTCTCTAAGCTCTGTCCTCCCTCTACTATCTGCTTGAGTCTCTTCTGACAGATTAAGTCAACACCGCAGAATCCTGGGGAATGGCCATGCCTCCCCTCCAGCACAGAGAAGGAGATTAATAACCTCAGCTGTTCATGTTTCCCTATGAGACTAAGTAGAGAGAGGGTAACCAAGAACCATATAAACTCCAGGTACTACTCCCAGCAATCATCCTGTAATACTCTGGTGACTTACACGGAGTGTAGGTGCTGGCATCAAGAGAGCCTCTCTCGGATTTGTATACACACATAGGAGAAGGGAGGATGGAATGCCACTCTCCAAAAGAACAGCACAGAAGTAAGGAAGAGTGAAAGTGGCTTCAGCCTGACTCCCCCCAATGTGTTTCACCCCCACTTACTATTTACTTCAGGCCTGTTCTTTTGGAGTGTGGCATTCTCTATTTGTGTAGAGGGAGGTGTCCATTCCCTGTACGTATATTTCAGATTACACTCAGCTCCCTGTTCTATGCTGTGCAGTGTGTGAATTAGATTCCAGTCGCTGCCTTCTGAAGCTGAAAAATGGCCTTTAATTTGTGTACTTTGAATGGCTGTAGAGGAGAGGTGACTGCAAATAAACAGGTACAACTTGTATGTAGGAAAATTTGATTCATCTCTGAATCTTTGATTCATCTCTGTGAATCACCCGAGGCTAGTTAATTAACTAGATATATGTAAGGCTTTACAACCACTTAGTCAGCTCACAATTTGTCTGATTCCTGCTGAATCAGCTGAAATTTAATTTGAAAAGTCATCTGAGCTGAGTGGAAAACCATTGGCTGAAGAGTGACTGCATCCAAACAGATGAGATCATCATATGGGTATCAAGCAGCCACTGGTGCCGTGGCTGATATATTCCTTCATCCTTGCTGTTTAGTGTGTATGGAGGAATCTATTTGATTTCTCTTCTTCAGCTGTAAGTCTAGGCGTGTATTTCTAGCTTTACATTAGTATAATTGAATAAATCCAGCATAATTATAGTTGGAAATGCCATTTCTAGTTTTAAATAAAAAGGAATCTAATCAACATAATTAACTTGCACTGTTGGACATGACCAGCTCCAATCACCCTTACAATGATGAGCCTTTTACGGTGCTACTCGCAGAATGGTTTCTTTTCAAGCTGTCACCTTGTCACTTCAGTCTTATGGGTGAAAAGCTAATTATAGAGTGCTTTATACTCACCTCTTATATATGTAAACAAATGAATTAACTTTCTTCTAATAACTCTATCTCTTTATTATCTCAAACACTCCTACATGCCTCTCTCCATGTACAGTGGTGTGAAAAAGTGTTTGCCCCCTTCCTCATTTCCTGTTCCTTTGCATGTTTGTCACACTTAAGTGTTTCGGAACATCAAACCAATTTAAACAATAGTCAAGGACAACACAAGTAAACACAAAATGCAATTTGTAAATGAAGGTGTTTATTATTTAAGGTGAAAAAAAATCCAAACCATCATGGCCCTGTGTGAAAAAGTGATTGCCCCCTAAACCTAATAACTGGTTGGGCCACCCTTAGCAGCAACAACTGCAACCAAGCGTTTGCGATAACGTGCAATGAGGCTTTTACAGCATCCTGGAGGAATTTTGGCCCACTCATCTTTGCAGAATTGTTCTAATTCAGTTACATTAGAGGGTTTTCGAGCATGAACGGCCTTTTTAAGGTCATACCACAACATCTCAATAGGATTCAGGTCTGGACTTTGGCTAGGCCACTCCAAAGTCTTCATTTTGTTTTTCTTCAGCCATTCGGTGGTGGACTTGCTGGTGTGTTTAGGATCATTGTCCTGCTGCAGAACCCAAGTTTGTTTCAGCTTGAGTACACGAACAGATGGTCGGACATTCTCCTTCAGGATCTCTTGGTAGACAGCAGAATTCATAGTTCCTTTTATCACGGCAAGTCTTCCAGGTCCTGAAGCAGCAAAACAGCCCCAGACCATCACACTACCACCACCATATTTTACTGTTGGTATAATGTTCTTTTTCTGAAATGCAGTGTTCCTTCTACGCCAGATATACTTGGACACACACCTTCCAAAGAGTTCCACTTTTGTCTCATCGGTCCACAGAATGTTGTCCCAAAAGTCTTGGGGATCATCAAGATGTGTTGTGGAGAAATTGAGACGAGCTTTGATGTTCTTTTTGCTCAGCAGTGGTTTTCTCCTTGGAACTCTGCCATGCAGGCCATTTTTGCCCAGTCTTTTCCTGATGGTGGAGGCATGAACGCTGACCTTAACTGAGGCAAGTGAGGCCTGCAGTTCCTTGGACGTTGTTGTGGGGTCTTTTGTGACCTCTTGGATGAGTCGTCGCTGTGCTCTTGGGGTAATTTTGGGCGGCCGGCCACTCCTGGGAAGGTTCACCACTGTTCCATGTCTTCGCCATTTGTGGATAATGGCTCTCACTGTGGTTCGCTGGATTCCCAAAGCTTTGGAAATGGCTTTATAACCCTTTCCAGACTGATAGATCTCAATTACTTTCTTTCTCAATTGTTCCTGAATTTCTTTGGGTCTCGGCATGATGTGTAGCTTTTAAGGATCTTCTGGTGGACCTTACTGTGTCAAGCAGCTCCTATTTAAGTGATGCCTTGATTGTGAACAGGTGTGGCAATAATCAGGCCTGGGTGTGGCTAGAGAAATTGAACTCAGGTGTGGACAACCACAGTTATAGTATGTTTTAACAAGGGGGGCAATCACTTTTTCACACAGGGCCATGATGGTTTGGATTTTTTTTCACCTTTAATAATAAACACCTTCATTTACAAATTGCATTTTGTGTTTACTTGTGTTGTCCTTGACTATTGTTTAAATTGGTTTGATGTTCCGAAACACTTAAGTGTGACAAACATGCAAAGGAACAGGAAATGAGGAAGGGGGCAAACACTTTTTCACACCACTGTAGATAAAGGCCAGAAACAGGTTCATTGTATACCGAACACAGTTTAACATAGCTATTATATAGTGAGCTTCACTTGTGTAAGCTATATTTTCTGCTATTTATTCTATTCCCCTTCTATTAAAACATGGAATTTTGCTAGCTTTTGTAGTAGCTTCCCAAGATTGAGTGCTGCTGTTCTTTTTCTAGTATATGCAAATGAAATCTTTATCTGTTAGCAGAGTAGTTCTTAGACCAAAATGCCAATTTACCACCTGGGATTTTTTTCTGTGATTTCAAAACTTGATTGACAATGCTTTTTTACTAGATGTAAAAGCTAGTGTAGGGTTGGAAAATCACCTAGCTCGTCACCTTCGGGAATCAAAGCAAGGAGCTATTCATCCCATTCTCCAGCAGTGCTCATAACACATTACAGGACTTTATGATTCAATGGAATATTTAACGCTTTTGTCATTGTATAGGCTGGGAGGGAGCATATGACTTCCTCCCAGAAGGCGGGGCCATGCAGCTTCATGATCTGTCACTGGCTGTGTCCACCGGATACAGCCGATGACTGATCACTGTACCGGCCCTCTGCCAGTACCATGTGATCACTGTGACCAATCACAGCAGATCACATGACAATTGTAAACAATGGATGGCTTCCTTTCATGCCATCCATTGTATACAATTGTGTTACTAGCTGTGATTGGTCACAGTGATCACATGGTACAGACAGGGCCAATCTCAGCCTGTGATTACCTATTATCTGTACCATGTGATTAGCAGTGGCCAAACAAAATACCAGTTTCATTCAGTAAAAATGGTTGCTTATACCAATGAACGTCACTGATATAAGCAATCATAATGTGTTAAAAAAAAAATCATGATCACTTCTCCAGTGTAGTACTATGGTAACACTGCTATGAGCTATGAGCATAGCTAAAGCTATGAGTAAGCACTTTATTTAGTGCGAAATGCGTCAGCTTTTGTACCCCCTCTTTCGTTTTGCTGTGGACCATTGGATGTGATGTGATTCCCATTTTTCAATAAACTACACAAGATGTTATCTTTTTCTGGTGTGTGGCTGTCCAGAGTTCTTCTACTGCTTCCTGCCTCTGGTCACAGTGTGTTAGAAAAAAAAAATTGTAAAATAAAGAAGAAAAATGTAATAAAGAAAAGAAATTGAAAATAATAGATACATTTTTCTCCTACCGTCCCCAATTAGTGTCCCTGATCACCGCCACACCAGTTATATGATAACCCTGTACTGCACTGGTGACAATATGTAAAAAAATATATATTTGTGAATTTTTTTAAATTATTATTTCTTTATTTTCTCAAATAATCATGACAAAAAAGTACAACTTCAAAAAAAACTCTCCATGCCTCTTACTAAATACCTTGGAATGTCTACTTTACAAATAGGGGTCATTTGGGGGTATTTGTATCGTCCTGGCATTTTCAGGAATCAAAAAATGAGATACGGTGTCAG
Organism: Lithobates sylvaticus; assembly: GCA_028564925.1. Lineage (NCBI taxonomy): Eukaryota > Metazoa > Chordata > Amphibia > Anura > Ranidae > Lithobates > Lithobates sylvaticus. Next base: position 131,411,014 of record CM053026.1, on the reverse strand, counting down.
TACAATAGGACTGATCAATTTTAAAATATTATATACAGTATATACGATAGTTTGTGGACTCCACAACTTTCCTACAAACTAAATAATATACAATGATTTGTGGTATTTTTACCAAAGAAAAGTAGCAAAATAATTTTTTACCTACATTTCTGAAGAAAGATTATTTATTTGCAAAATTTTATAGCAGAAACAAAGAAAAACTATTTTTTTTTTTTTTTTTTTTAAATGTTCATCATTTAGCAAAAAAATTTAAAACCCAGCGATGATTAAATACCACCAAAAGAAAGCTCTATTTGTGAGAATAAAATTATAAAAGTTTCTTATGGGTACAGTGTTGCATGACCGTGAAAGCTGAAAATTGGCCTAAGCAGGAAGGGGGTAAAAGTGCCCGGTATTGAAGTGGTTAAAAAATACTTTTATTACTAATGCAAACCAAATATGATATGGAAAAACCACTGTCATATTTTTTCCATTCATGTCCTAGTAGAGAGACTTCCCTTTACTTCATGTCCTGCACAACTGGAATTGGGAGAAAATTCCTCCAAAGTGCAACAGAAATCCTCTTTTAGACACTTGGTTCTGGAACAAGTGACCACTTTGGAAGTTTTGCCCTCAATTTCTGTTCTAGTGACATCTGCATATTGTGACATTTCCTTTACAGAGAGTAAAATTGCCAAATATACAGTATAAAAAGTATATACTGTATATATAGATATATATCTATATATATATATATAAATATATATCTATATGATATATCTATATAGATAGACTTATTTTGTATGGATAATCATTGCTTTTATTCACATGTGTTTTTATGGACAATCACATTTAAAACTGCTGTGTAGCGCTGCACTACTGGACTTTATCTATATAAAGCACTGCATAACTTGATGGTGCTTTATGAATACCTCTAATAACTAAATACATACAATAAATAAATGATTTCACAGATAATTTACACAACTTTCACCAGTTTGATTTAATTGAGAAAATGTGTAATTTCTTGTGTGGCTCGTTTAGTTGTATGAAAACATTCACAAACAGACCCTGACAATATGAGTTCATGTAGGATGATGCTAAGAGCCTGAGTTGGTGGGCTATTGTTCAGTTCAGATCAGGTTGTACATTCTCGAAAGCAGGGCTTTTTTTCAGCTGTAACGTGGGGGAACGCAGTTCCTGCACCTCCAGGACTGAATGTATTAATGGCAAGGTGTGTTGGGGTGTGCTGCAGGGGTCTGTTGATGCTGGCTGCTGGGGGATCTATTATCACTGGAGGGGATCTACTCTTGCAGGGGGGTCTGTGTTGTTGCTGGCAGGGGATCGATTGTTGCTGGGGTTGTATCTTATGTTGCTGGGGGTCAATTGATGCTGGGTGGGGTCTATTAGTAAGGGAGGGGTCTATTGTTGCTGGCTTCTGGAAGATCTGTTGTTGCAGAGGGAGGGGACTGTATTTTCTTGCAGGTGATCCATTGTTACTGGGGGTATCTATTTTTGCTGGGGGTCTGACGATTCTGGCTGCAAAGGAGATCTGTTGTTGCTGCAGGGGGACTATTGTTGATGAGGAAGGGGTATTTTGTTGTGGGTGGTCCATCGTTGCTGGGGGGGGGGGTCTATTGTTGCTGGCTGCAGGGGATCTATTTTACAGCTTTTCTTGTTAACATTAACAGGTTCTATACAAATTAGTACCACAAATCTTACTGTACAGTGGTGTGAAAAAGTGTTTGCCCCCTTCCTCATTTCCTGTTCCTTTGCATGTTTGTCACACTTAAGTGTTTCGGAACATCAAACCAATTTAAACAATAGTCAAGGACAACACAAGTAAACACAAAATGCAATTTGTAAATGAAGGTGTTTATTATTTAAGGTGAAAAAAAATCCAAACCATCATGGCCCTGTGTGAAAAAGTGATTGCCCCCTAAACCTAATAACTGGTTGGGCCACCCTTAGCAGCAACAACTGCAACCAAGCGTTTGCGATAACGTGCAATGAGGCTTTTACAGCGTCCTGGAGGAATTTTGGCCCACTCATCTTTGCAGAATTGTCCTAATTCAGTTACATTAGAGGGTTTTCGAGCATGAACGGCCTTTTTAAGGTCATACCACAACATCTCAATAGGATTCAAGTCTGGACTTTGGCTAGGCCACTCCAAAGTCTTCATTTTGTTTTTCTTCAGCCATTCGGTGGTGGACTTGCTGGTGTGTTTAGGATCATTGTCCTGCTGCAGAACCCAAGTTTGTTTCAGCTTGAGTACACGAACAGATGGTCGGACATTCTCCTTCAGGATCTCTTGGTAGACAGCAGAATTCATAGTTCCTTTTATCACGGCAAGTCTTCCAGGTCCTGAAGCAGCAAAACAGCCCCAGACCATCACACTACCACCACCATATTTTACTGTTGGTATAATGTTCTTTTTCTGAAATGCAGTGTTCCTTCTACGCCAGATATACTTGGACACACACCTTCCAAAGAGTTCCACTTTTGTCTCATCGGTCCACAGAATGTTGTCCCAAAAGTCTTGGGGATCATCAAGATGTGTTGTGGAGAAATTGAGACAAGCTTTGATGTTCTTTTTGCTCAGCAGTGGTTTTCTCCTTGGAACTCTGCCATGCAGGCCATTTTTGCCCAGTCTTTTCCTGATGGTGGAGGCATGAACGCTGACCTTAACTGAGGCAAGTGAGGCCTGCAGTTCCTTGGACGTTGTTGTGGGGTCTTTTGTGACCTCTTGAATGAGTCGTCGCTGCGCTCTTGGGGTAATTTTGGGCGGCCGGCCACTCCTGGGAAGGTTCACCACTGTTCCATGTCTTCGCCATTTGTGGATAATGGCTCTCACTGTGGTTCGCTGGATTCCCAAAGCTTTGGAAATGGCTTTATAACCCTTTCCAGACTGATAGATCTCAATTACTTTCTTTCTCAATTGTTCCTGAATTTCTTTGGGTCTCGGCATGATGTGTAGCTTTTAAGGATCTTCTGGTGGACCTTACTGTGTCAAGCAGCTCCTATTTAAGTGATGCCTTGATTGTGAACAGGTGTGGCAATAATCAGGCCTGGGTGTGGCTAGAGAAATTGAACTCAGGTGTGGACAACCACAGTTATAGTATGTTTTAACAAGGGGGGCAATCACTTTTTCACACAGGGCCATGATGGTTTGGATTTTTTTTCACCTTTAATAATAAACACCTTCATTTACAAATTGCATTTTGTGTTTACTTGTGTTGTCCTTGACTATTGTTTAAATTGGTTTGATGTTCCGAAACACTTAAGTGTGACAAACATGCAAAGGAACAGGAAATGAGGAAGGGGGCAAACACTTTTTCACACCACTGTATATAAAAGAGATAATTCCTGCACTTATTCTCTGAGAAAAAATCCCTGCTCAGCAGTTTTTAAAAATGATGTCAAACCAATGCCATGAACACAAATCCAGGGGGAGAAACAAAGGGGGGGGGGGCGCCACTCTGAGTGTAGCATTAAAATGCAGACATTTGTTGCACAAGATTAACCGCTTGCCGACCAGCCACCGCCATTATACTGCGGCAGGTCGGCACATTCTCACGTTGGCTCCTTTAAGCAGGATAGCAGGCGCACGCATGCCCCAAAGGCACGCACATGCTGCACTGCGAGGGTGCTGATGCTCATGGCCCGCAGTCACGATGACTGCCAGCCACGAGCGATTATAGGCATGAGAGGCAGAACAGGGACGTGTGTGTGTGTGTCTGTGTGTGTGTAAACACACAAATCCCTGTTCTATTCTGTGAGGAGAGACAGATCGTGAGTTCCTAATAGCTAGGAACCACGATCTAGTCAGTCGCCCCCCCCCCCCCCCAAAGTTAGAACACACAGTCAGGGAACACAGTTAACCCCTTGATCGCTCCCTAATGTTAATCCCTTCTCTGCCAGTGGCATTTATACAGTAATCAGTGCATTTTTATAGCACTGATCGAGTGTCCAATGTGTCCGCCATAATGTCGCAGTCCCGATAAAAATCGCATATCTCCCCATGGGATCAATGGCGTTCATAAAGCTACTGGCCAAAAAAGGGAAAAGACCCGACTTCGGGGTCATATCGCCCTATCTCCCTAATTAATTTTGAATCTAAAATTTTATCTAAAATTATCGCATCCCGACTAGGCTCTATTCTTCCTACACTCCTCCACCCAGCGCCGGCGGGGTTGGTCACGGGTAGATCAGCAGTGCTCAACATTTGCAAAGTCATACTTGCCCTGGAACATGCTAAATGCCACCTAGACAAAGACATGGCCATTCTTTCTCTTGATGCTGAAAAAGCCTTTGATAAAATCAGCTTTCAATGGTTGTTTCTGGTACTGAGGAAGTTTGGGGTCCTGGACGCGGTAACAAATTTCATACAAACAATGCATTCCGCTCCCACAGCTTGTCTAGTAACGTCAGGCAACATATCAGCCCCAATGCATTTGACAAAGGGAATGGGGTGTTCTCTTTCCCCCTTACTGTTCAATTCAGCCATAGAACCAGAGTCCCGATTGCTTAATGACCACCCACTCCTTTCAGGAATCCAAATCGGTAACGTCAAGATGAAAACAGCACTCTTTGTGGACGACATCTTAATTTTCTCCTTGGTAATGCCCACTGACCTCCTCTTGAATAAATATCATTCAAGATATTTTCTCTAACTTTCGACACTGCTCGGGACTACGCATTAATTTCAATAAGAATGAGATTCTCCCATTACACCCGACACACTCCCAATGTTGGACTCAATCCTCCCCTTTACAAGTAGTGAAACATTCCATAACGTATCTGGGTAGAATAGGCCAAGATCACTCTTCTCTATACCAACTTAACTATCCACCCATTTTTGACAGGATTAAGCGGGAGCTGGAAGCCTGGACGACTCTTCCAATATCGTTTTTCAGAAGATGCCATTTATACAAAATGGTCTAATTTGCCGGATTGCTATATCCCCTACAAACACTTCCTCTACTACTTAAGCACAAAGGCATTCAAAATCTCAACAAGGCATTGACCACTTTTCTGTGGAGATCCAAGAAACCACGCATTGCTAGACACAAACTGCATCTTCCGAAACATGAGGGAGGAGTGGGACTACCTGACCTCCACCTATACAACCTTTCATGCCTCCTTAGACAGGGCATGGACTGGTTATTACATAGATACACGTACTCCAACTATGCCTTAGAGGTGGCCTTGGTCTCTCCCCTCTATCTATCAGCAGTGCTCCACTCTCCCCTCAAGGTCTCACGTCTCATTTGAGAAGCAACTCTTTGATAAGAGACACTGTGGTGGCATGGAGAGAGGTGTGTAAGCTTTTGAGGGTACCTTATAATATCTCTAATCACCTCCCAATACAAGGCAATCCATTGTTCCCTGCAGAAATGACACAAAAAGCATTCCTAACATGGTCTACCCCGGGCCTAACCCGTGCAGCCTCAATGCTCTACCCAGGTACCTGCAACATCCAAACCTTCCAGAAGGTTGCAAAACAATATAGCCTACCCTCACACCATTACTTCTACTATTCCCAACTGGTGACTTTTGTTAAATTACAACTGGGCCGGGTGAGTAACAACCTAGTTCATCCAGTGGTCGACAAAGCGGTGCAACAAAAAACTTACTCTATCTCGATGCTATACTCCCAAATCTTGCAATACACTACGTCCTCCACAGGGCACTCCTTTGGGAAAGCTTGGCTTAAAGATCTTCCAGAATTGGAGGACACTACACAAATCCTGGAAGGATACAAGACTGTACGAAAGATTATAATCAATGAGCAATGGAGGGAGACTCAATTTAAAATTGTGCATAGGGCATTTATACCAGCCCTGATGGATTGTGCCAACCCACTTCTAGCAGTCTGCCCTTGGTGCAACACTAGCAGGCCGACACTTTTACACCGCTTTTGGTCATGCACTTCAATTCAGGTTTTCTGGGACCAAATAATTCAATACATCCACAGCATCATGTCCACAAAACTACCTAAAGATCCGCTGATTTGTCTGTTCAGTTACCCCTCCCCTATAGTTTGTAACACCCCAAACAATGGGAAACCAATACGCTTGACCCCATGGATGCATCTATGCCTCTTGACAGCCAGGAGGGTCCTCCTGAGGGCCTGGACCTCTACACACAGTCCATCGCTCTCCATGGTAAAGAAAGATCTGAAATCACTCCTGTACCTTGGCAAGCTGGATGCTATGCTACAAAACCTTGGAACTACCAAGCGTTTCTTCACATGCTGGAAGGTCTTTATAGAATACTCTTTCTCACTGCCGGAAATCCACAAACTCATGGCCACCTACCAATATACCACCTGGTATGCCAAGGCAAACCTTACTAACTCTTTGGGCAAACTAAAGCTACCTGACTCTAACTCCAACATGGGCAGTGAACCCCCTCATCCTAACAGAGAAATGCCTACATCCACATTGTAAGGGGCTTCCTACCACCCCCCACTCTTTTTCTGAAACCTGTAACTGTATCTACTATCTATGAGACCATGTAAGACGTATAATCAATGATATATTTAGCACTAATAAACAGCGATCCTAGATAGAACCTCCCCTACCCCCCTAAGTTTGTACTTTATTCTACTTAGTCTGGATATATGTCAGCTTGTTATGTTATTTGTTTCTGAACATTGATGTAATGTCTAAACGTGAATAAAAAAAAATAATAATATTTTCCATTTTTCTGTAGCAGTCATGAAATTGTGTAGTAAACCATATTGGTTGGTGTTCATCTGATGTAGTGGACTTGGATGCAGGCTTAGTTTTGTACTGTTTGAAGGCATCTTCCACAAGGATGGGGGGGGGGGTATCCTTTATCCAGGAACTTGTGGGTAAGGAGTTGACCTTGGGTCTGGTAGTCCTCATCCAGAGTACAGTTACGGCAGACTCTATGAAACTGTCTCTTGAGGGTATTATTGATCCACCTAGGGTGATGACAACTTTGATAATGGATGAATGAATTTCGAGCAGTGGGTTTTATATAGTTAGTGGCCTCTATAGGTGAGTCACTGTGGTATAGTTCCAAGTCCAGAAAGGCCAGTTTGTCAGAATCAACCACATGGTGAAGGACAACCCCGGGTTGTTATGGTTACAATGTGATACAAATTGTATCAAGCTCTCTATGGTGCCATCCCATATGATGACTAAGTCATCGATATAGCGCCCAAAAAATATTGTTGGCTGCGAAGGGGTTATTTTGTGAGATGTACTGTAGTTTCCAATACCCCATAGCTGTGCCTTGGGTTTGTAAATAATAATTGTCCTCAAACTCAAAGTAATTGTGTTTTAAGAATAATTGCATAGCTTCCAGTATAAAATGGGTCTGCCTTGGATTGATGAGCGGGTCTGCAGAGAGAAAATGCTCCACTGCCATGAGGCCTACCTCATGGGGGATCGACGTATAAAGGGACGTGAATTCTAGCGACACCCACAAATATGTGGGTTCCCACCTGTAGAAAGAGAGCATCTCTAATAGGTGTGTATCATCTTTTAAGTACGATGAAAGGTCCTGTGCCAAAGGCTGCAAGAACCGATCCACATACAGTACACCGAGAAGTCACTAGTGACGCTCTCCATAGACGCCACAATGGGTCATCCTGGTGGGTTAGTGGGGTCCTTGTGAATTTTAGGTAAGTAGTAAAAATAAGGGGTCTTATAGAATCTTTTTATGAGGAAAGTTTTTCAAGTGATTTCATCGGAAAGAGACTTATTTGCTAATACTGTAGCATCACGAGTGTATTGAGCTACTGGGTCCTGGGTTAGCCTGATGTATGTCTCATTTACAACAGTCTCAAGGATTCCCAAACATAATCTGTCCTGTTTTGGACTATGATTCCTCCCTCTTTGTCTGCAGCTTTTATGATGATGTGGTGATTTTGAGCTAGTTAAGCTGTTTGTTCGGCCCTCAATAGGTTGGAAATTTGTTTTGAAGTGGATTGACACATTTTGATAAGGTCAGCATAAATTACCTGATAGAAGGTCTGTATGTAAGGACCTTTTTTGTGTACTGGATTAAATATAGATTTTGGTTTAAAGTAAGTATGTTGTACGGGGGGAGAGGTAGGATAATGTTGTGCAAACCAGTCACTGTCAGCAAAGAAATTGCTTTTAGCATGGAGTTCTTCTAAATCCATATGAGCAGGGTGATCAATGGGGTCTGCCAATGAGGTATCAGGAGGGGAAACATCATTGGATATAACTGGTGGAGATGGATTTTTGGAGGATAATATGTTAAAGAATCTTTTGACTGTGAGGTCTCTTGTAAACTTATTTAAATATTTGAAAAGTGTGAAGGGGTTTAACCGCTTCCCGACCGCCTCATGTAGATATACGTCAACAGAATGGCACGGGCAGGCAAAAGCACGTACCTGTACGTCCCCTTTAATTTGCCTGCCCGGGGGGCGCGCGCGCGCCGCCAGCGGCGCGCGCGCGACCCGGTCGGGAGCTCCGTGACCACGGCCGCGGGACCAGCGGACCCGATCGCCGCTGGTATCCCACGATCGGGTTACGGAGCTGAAGAACGGGGAGAGGTCTATGTAAACAAACCTCTCCCCGCGCTTCCTACACTGACTGTCAGTGATCGGCGGTTCCCTGTCATCGGGAACGCCGATCAATGACGTCAGACGTACAGCCACGCCCCCCCTACTGTAAAAAAAAACACAACACGTCACACTGACTCCTCCCCGCCCCCTAGTGGTTAACCCCCTAACTACAACTGTCATTTACATAGGAATCAGTGCTATTTAAATAGCAGTGATTGCTGTATAAATGACAAATGTCCCAAAAATGTGTCAAAAATGTCCGATGTGTCCGCCAAAATGTCGCAGTCACAATAAAAATCGCTGATCGCCGCCATTACTAATAAAAAAAAAAATATTAATAAAAATGCTATAAAACTATCCCCTATTTTGTAAACGCTATAACTTTTGCGCAAACTAATCAATAATCGCTAATTGCGATTTTTTTTTTACCGAAAATATGTAGAAGAATACGTATCGGCCTAAACTGAGGAAAAAAAAAAAGTTTTTTTATATATTTTTTGGGGATATTTATTATAGCAAAAAGTAAAAAATATTGCATTTTTTTCAAAATTGTCGCTCTATTTTTGTTTATAGCGCAAAAAATAAAAAACCGCAGGGGCAATCAAATACCACCAAAAGAAAGCTCTATTTGTGGGAAAAAAAGGACGCCAATTTTGTTTTGGAGCCACGTCGCATGACCGCGCAATTGTTAGTTAAAGCGACGCAGTGCCGAATTGCAAAAAGGGGCCTGGTCCTTTGGCTGCCAATTGGTCCGGGGCTGAAGTGGTTAAACCAAAATCTATATTTAACAAAAAAGGTCCTTATATACAGACCTTCTATCAGGTAATTTATGCTGACCTTATCAAAATTTAAAGGCTCCGATGTTGGTTCCTGGGTTGAGAAAGGGAGTAATGTGAGCCGAGAGTGAGGGGGTGCCCAAGAAGGACAAGAAACTGTCATTTATGTTCCCCCGCTGCAGCATACTTCAAAGTTTGATCCAGTAACGAGGAGGGAGGGGATGATGAGGTCACTGACTGTACTTGGGTGCCTGAGAGAAGAGAGGAGGAGGAGACACAACTCCAATGAGGCAGCTGTCCTCTAGGGGGCAGATTAAGGGCAGCCACCCTATTGTATCACACCACGGAGCTCCACAAGTGCAGGGCACTGCTGACTCCCCGCTGACTTTTAAAAGTTCCTTGGTGTGAGCCTTTTTCGACACGTGTGCAGCAGATGGCACTGTTGCTGCTTGCAACCTATGTCTGAAGTGGATCAAGTATGGCCAGAACAGCAGCCACTTGAGCACCACATGCTTGACCAGACATACTTGCCATGCAGTCCGTTGGCAACAGCACTTGAGACTCACATCAAAGAAAAAGGCGGACTTCTCCTTGCTCCTCATCTGGGATCTCCAACCCTACTATACCTCCTGTCCTCTCAAAAACCTGCACTGAGAGGAATTAAGGTATAGCAATAGGTGTCCCAAGTACTTGCAGACAATCTGCTAGCAGTATGCCACCATCTTATTTTAGCAGGCAAAATTCCCTACCCCAGTTGCTGAACCGTAAAAAGAAATTCTGTCCCAGCCATCCACGTGCTCAGCGTCTAAATACTAGCTTGACCAAATTGCTAGCACTGCAACTGCTGCCTTTTCAGCTGGTAGACTCTGCCTCCTTTTGTGAATTTGTGGAATGTGCTGTACCTCAGTGGCAGGTACCAAAACGTAATTTATTTTCATGAAAGGCCACTTTGGCTCTCTTCTGGCATGTGGAAGGCAATGTTTTGGTCTAGTTGGACAGGGCGGTCAGCAGTAAGGTGCATATTACCACTGGCTCATGGTCCAGCAGGCATGGGCGGGGACGTTACCTTTCCTTCATGGCGAACTGGGTAACTCTACAGGCAGCTGGGAAGGATGCAGGACAGGATTCAGTGTTGTTGGAGCTTGTTACACCACCACACCTCCATAATAGTGGTGATTATGCCACAGCTTTTACCTCCACCCCTCCTCTTCTTCTTCCTCTATGGCCTCTTCTGCAGATTTGTCCTTTGAATCACTTGATCCATGTTTGGCACATGTCCTGAATTTGGTGGTGCAGCGGTTCTTGAGCAGGTACCCGGGCTTGCAGGATCTCCTGAGGCAGGCCAGAAAAGTCTGTGGTCATTTCTGCCAGTCATACAATGCCAGTGCTCGGCTGGCTGACATTCAAAGGGAATGCAACTTGCCCACCAACCGCCTCATTTGTGACATGCCCACCAGGTGGAACTCAATGTTGGCAATGCTGCAGCAGTACACACACAGCAGAAGGCCATCAATGAGTACCTGTGCAAGTATGGCACCAGGACAGGGTCAGGGGAGCTTGGCTTCTTTTCGCCACGCCAGTGGCTACTGATCAAGAATGCATGCACTGTCCTGTCCCCATTTGAGGAAGCCACAAGGATGGTGAGCAGCGACAATGCATGCATCAGTGACACTGTACCTCTAGTCTTCCTTTTGGAGCACATGCTTCATGGAATCATGGACAGGACATTTGAAGCAGAACAGCGGGAGGAGTATGAGGAATTCCTTACCTCTCAAGGCCCCCCTTTATCCAGATAGCATTCCTGTGGGCCCGTCAAACAAACAGGAGGAAGATGAGGAGGAGGTTTGTGTCAGGATGGATGTAGAGGATAACACTCATCAGCAGTCTTCAAGGGATGGTTTTCAGTCCCCAGAAACCCAAGGAGTTATACGTGGCTGGGAGGAGGTAGTTACAGATCATGTGATCCTTAGTGACCCAGAGGATTCAGAATCGAATGCCTCTGCAAACTAATACTGCATGGCCTCCCTGATTCTCAAGGAGGTATAGGCTTGACCAGACATACTTGCCATGCAGTCCGTTGGCAACAGCACTTGAGACTCACATCAAAGAAAAAGGCGGACTTCTCCTTGCTCCTCATCTGGGATCTCCAACCCTACTATACCTCCTGTCCTCTCAAAAACCTGCACTGAGAGGAATTAAGGTATAGCAATAGGTGTCCCAAGTACTTGCAGACAATCTGCTAGCAGTATGCCACCATCTTATTTTAGCAGGCAAAATTCCCTACCCCAGTTGCTGAACCGTAAAAAGAAATTCTGTCCCAGCCATCCACGTGCTCAGCGTCTAAATACTAGCTTGACCAAATTGCTAGCACTGCAACTGCTGCCTTTTCAGCTGGTAGACTCTGCCTCCTTTTGTGAATTTGTGGAATGTGCTGTACCTCAGTGGCAGGTACCAAAACGTAATTTATTTTCATGAAAGGCCACTTTGGCTCTCTTCTGGCATGTGGAAGGCAATGTTTTGGCCTAGTTGGACAGGGCGGTCAGCAGTAAGGTGCATATTACCACTGGCTCATGGTCCAGCAGGCATGGGCGGGGACGTTACCTTTCCTTCATGGCGAACTGGGTAACTCTATAGGCAGCTGGGAAGGATGCAGGACAGGATTCAGTGTTGTTGGAGCTTGTTACACCACCACACCTCCATAATAGTGGTGATTATGCCACAGCTTTTACCTCCACCCCTCCTCTTCTTCTTCCTCTATGGCCTCTTCTGCAGATTTGTCCTTTGAATCACTTGATCCATGTTTGGCACATGTCCTGAATTTGGTGGTGCAGCGGTTCTTGAGCAGGTACCCGGGCTTACAGGATCTCCTGAGGCAGGCCAGAAAAGTCTGTGGTAATTTCTGCCAGTCATACAATGCCAGTGCTCGGCTGGCTGACATTCAAAGGGAATGCAAACTGCCCACCAACCGCCTCATTTGTGACATGCCCACCAGGTGGAACTCAATGTTGGCAATGCTGCAGCAGTACACACACAGCAGAAGGCCATCAATGAGTACCTGTGCAAGTATGGCACCAGGATAGGGTCAGGGGAGCTTGGCTTATTTTCGCCGCGCCAGTGGCTACTAATCAAGAATGCATGCACTGTCCTGTCCCCATTTGAGGAAGCCACAAGGATGGTGAGCAGCGACAATGCATGCATCAGTGACACTGTCCCTCTAGTCTTCCTTTTGGAGCACATGCTTCATGGAATCATGGACAGGACATTTGAAGCAGAACAGCGGGAGGAGTATGAGGAATTCCTTACCTCTCAAGGCCCCCCTTTATCCAGATAGCATTCCTGTGGGCCCGTCAAACAAACAGGAGGAAGATGAGGAGGAGGTTTGTGTCAGGATGGATGTAGAGGATAACACTCATCAGCAGTCTTCAAGGGATGGTTTTCAGTCCCCAGAAACCCAAGGAGTTATACGTGGCTGGGAGGAGGTAGTTACAGATCATGTGATCCTTAGTGACCCAGAGGATTCAGAATCGAATGCCTCTGCAAACTAATACTGCATGGCCTCCCTGATTCTGAAAAGCCTACGAAAGGACCCTAGAATTCATGGTATCAAGGAGAGGGATCATTACTGGCTGGCAACCCTCCTTGATCCATGTTACAAGGGTAAGGTTGCAGAACTCATCCTGCCTTCACAGAGAGAGCAGAGGATGAAACATCTTCAGGAGGCCTTGAAGAAAGGTTTGTGCAATGCATTTCCAGACCCTGGGAGGTTACAATTTCCTGGTTCTGGACAATGTGTTGCTGAGGCTTCATTCAGTCAGAGGAAGAGCGGTGGAGAAGGCTGACCGATGCCTTTAACCACTTCCCACCCGGCCAATGTAGATATACGGCCGGGTGGGAGCCGTCTACTTCTGATAGGACGTTCAGGATACACACTAAACAGCAAGGATGAAGGAATATATCAGCCACGGCACCAGTGGCTGCTTGATACCCATATGATGATCTCATCTGTTTGGATGCAGTCACTCTTCAGCCAATGGTTTTCCACTCAGCTCAGATGACTTTTCAAATTAAATTTCAGCTGATTCAGCAGGAATCAGACAAATTGTGAGCTGACTAAGTGGTTGTAAAGCCTTACATATATCTAGTTAATTAACTAGCCTCGGGTGATTCACAGAGATGAATCAAATACTCCTACATACAAGTTGTACCTGTTTATTTGCAGCCATCTCTCCTCTACAGCCATTCAAAGTACACAAATTAAGGCAATTTTTCAGCTTCAGAAGGCAGCGGCTGGAATCTAATTCACACACTGCACAGCATAGAACAGGGAGCTGAGTGTAATATGAAATATAAGTACAGGGAATGGACACCTCCCTCTACACACATAGAGAATAGAGAATGCCACACTCCAAAAGAACAGGCCTGTCAATATGGAGTGATTTTGCGCTAAAGTGCATCAAATATTAAAGTGCTCAATAAGTGCAACAAATATTAAAGTGCTCAGTAAGTGTATACTACAACCAATATATGGTCACTGGGTTGTGACTCAAAGGCTAATAGTACACTAAGTGAAGTGTATCAATAATGCATACAATCCAAAATAAATATAAATATAAATATCAACTCTTCATAAAAAGCAGTTAAAAGTGCATAACATAAATAAAGTGTGAACGATAAAAAACACTAGATCTCTAATCAAATCTAAAAACCACAGGAGGAATAAATCAATCAATGAATGAATGAATCAATCGGTGGGTGAGTCAAAAGTCCACAAAAATAATTCATAGAGGGAAAGGTGTGATCAAAGTGACACCCATAAAGCTGTAATAGTCTCTGCAACACAGATATACAGGTTCTTTCTTTTCCCAAAAGTGAGGGGTGCTGGGTAGTGAGGGCCTGCTCATCAATAGTGCTCTCTAGCCTCTCACCTCTCTTATGATCAATACGAGCATCTGTAAGAACAAATGTGGCGTCTTCCAGCTCTCAATTCCCCCGAATGGTCCCCAGTGTAATCTGTCTCCAAGCTATAGGGTCCACCGTCCAAATCTCCACTTCCACACAAACGTATCGCCAAAGAAAGCCCTCCACTTGTAGGTGTAAAAAGTGCACCGCAATCCTGCAGTGATGGCTCACCCTCCGTGGGTGGTGCGGAGTTTGGAAATGAGAAAAAGTGGAGAGAGGGACCCGATCGTGAAGTATATCAAACCAATTTATTAATAATACAAGTAAATGCTTACATGAATAAAAACAGCAAGACGAGTGTACGCGCGGTCTCCGTGTCCAACACTTCCGGTATCCTGACCAATCCCTACGCGTTACGTCACGTGACCTCGTGACTTCATCAGGGGATGCTGATTGGTTATCTGAGGTTGTCTTTTATATACGACAACCGGAAGTTGCGTGGGGCCATCTTGCCGTGGTCCACACATGTAAACAAAGCGCGGCCATTTTGATGTGGTCTTACTGCGCTTTGTAACAGATCTCATTAGTGTCCACTATGTTTTCCTCTTCACAGTGATATTTGAGATATTCTATCATGGGGTGTTATTTGTTATGTGCATAAAGTCACACTAGAGCTACGTGAGTCATGCACACCTACTCGGATGTGACTTATTTGGAACGAACGCCTAGAACCAGTACCGGAGCCATTCGAAGGTGGCACAGAGTAATGGTGCAGAGAAACGGCCATTAGACTAAATGTAATAAAGAATATTTAGATACTGTTTTAATTGTAAATCATAGAAAAACAGTCACTGACGATTTGTCGATCGTCATGATGTAGTTCTAATGCGACTTCTCAAAACAGTAATCTAATTTCTCTCAATCTATGCGTGTATGGCTAAGAGATGGATAATTTAACCAAATCAGCATACACAGAAGTATAGGTAAGACCTATTGATATATTAATGAACATGGCAATCAGTAAATTGACAACAAAAAGTCAATAAAATTAATTTTAATAAATATAATATATATATATATATATATATATATATATATATATATATATACATATATATATATCATATATATATATATATATATATATATAGATATAGTAAGAAACAAACAACAAACTGCCTAATATTGATTTCTGCATTATCAACAATCTGATGTCCATAGTGGCTATACAGTTGTTGACAAAAGCCAATACAAGAGGGGCATTGAAAAAATTGTTTAAGCAGTGGGGTCTGCAGCAACATAAATTATCTCTTGAGTCCACAAGAATCCCATCAAAGAGGGATGGAGTAATCCGAGAAGCACATATACTACTATGTCAGTATTTTGGCCCAAAAGGTTATAAAAGTATGGATAATGAATATTAAAATAATTTAAAACAATTTAAAATATGTTTTTATAAAATTATTCACATAGATAAAAATAGTATGAACGTAAACAAGTTGTTTACTATTCCCAAACATGAGGTTTAAACAGAACAACATGTGGGGTAACTATGTTACCAATATGTGAGAAGATGTATTTTAGCCCCATCCTCATAGTAGGTATGGTTTTGGATACCGAAAATGTCCTACAGGGCTGGTTGATGTTCATACAATTAATAAAAACCATATATATATATTTAACGTTAACATACTATAAAATATATCAAACAAATCTAAAAGTATTTAAAATTTATATATGTATATCTCTAAAATCTGTATACTCTGCACTGATTAAAAAGGTGTCCTCATGAGTCTATTGCACTGCAGTATATTGAAGTGATGAGTAGTGTCTCTAGACCTGGTTATCTATGTAAGTGAGTGTCAGTGTCTTAAAAATTGCTTAAAAAGCAATTTAAATCGAACTCTACATTCAACCCCTCTGGAACCAAAGTGCGCATAGAATAGATCCACATCGATTCCTTCTGGCTAATTGTCCTTATTTTGTGGCTCCCTCGCCAAGAGGGGTTGTAACGTTCTATCCCCCAGAAACGCAGCTGATTTGGGTCTTTGTTGTGCACTAGGGCAAAGTGCCGTGATACATTATGTTTGGGGCAGCCTTTAATTATTTTCTGAATATGTTCCTTAATACGAACTCTTAGCTCCCTTTTCGTTCGCCCTATATATTGTAGGTTACAGCTACATTGTAGACAGTACACGACTCCCTCTGTACGACAGCTAATAAAATCTTTAATAGAGTACTTTTCTCCTGTGGTCGTGGCCATGAAATCGGTTCTTTTGCCCTGAAATTTCTGGGCTTTCCGGCAGGCATAGCAGCTTCTGCACGGAAAGAAACCTTTTCCAGAAAAAAAGGAAAGACCTTTTTTCGGGGGTGGATCCACTACGGTCTTGACCACTAGGTCTCTTACTGTCGGTGCCCGTTTGTATATAATCTTTGGTTTTATTGGGAGGATTGTTTTGAGGTCCTTGTCGCTCGTGAGTACGTGCCAGTGTTTCTGGATGATTTTGGCGACATCCTTATATTGGGCGTTGAAATCCAAGATCAAACATGGAGCTTCATTCCAGATGACAGACTTATTCTTAGGTTTATCCTGTAGCATGTTTGATCTGCTCATTTTCTCTACCTGTGAAATTTGTTGTTGGATCCAGGATTCCTCATATCCTTTTTCTTTGAACCTTGTACCAATCAACTTTGCTTGTGTATTAAAATCTTCATCTCTGGTGCAGTTTCGTCGGATACGTACCAATTGTCCCTTCGGGATGTTAAATAACCAAGGTTTGAAATGACAGCTCTGTAGTGATATATAGCTGTTAGTATCGACATTTTTGAAATGGGTTTTTGTAATAATCTTGTCCGATTTGATGGAGATATTGAGATCCAGGAAGTCAACAGTGGTATTATTAATATTCCACACAAGCTTAATATTCTTGTCATTTTTATTAAGTTTATTTAAAAACTCTTCTAGAGTCTCCTGACTTCCGTTCCAAATAATAATCAAATCGTCGATATACCTTTTATATAAGGCTAGTTGAACAGGCATGTTGGCATAGACGGAATCTTCTTCCCAGTGTGCCATAAATGCATTAGCTACGCTAGGGGCAAATTTTGCTCCCATAGCGATCCCTATGGCTTGCTTATAAAACGACTGGTCATGCCAAAAGTAACTACATTTCAAACTAAAATCCAAACATTTGATTAAAAACTTCCTGTGCTTGCACAGTAAAGTGCTATGTGCTCTAAGTAACCACTTTGTGGCTGTGCAGGCTTCGTGGTGGGGGACAATGGTATATAATGACGACACATCAGCTGTTGCCAAGATTGTACGTCCTTCCAATACTGGCACAGTTTCTAGAAGCTGCAGCACATGCTTAGTATCTTTAAGGTACGCTTTCGTTTGCTGCACTGCTGGTTGGATGAAGAAATCAATATATTCGCCCATTCGGGCAGTCAGTGAATCTATTCCGTTCACTATAGGTCTTCCAGGTGGAGTTTCTTTATTTTTGTGTATTTTCGGAATAGTGTATATCACCGGTATCCTACAGGTCTCTGGAATGAGGTATTTGGATTCTTTCTTATTGAGTATATCTTTTTTAATGCCCAAATTGACTACAAGTTCCAATTCCTTTTTATATTTTTGTGTTGGATTGCCAGACAATTTAATATATGTCTCATGGTCTTGTAGTTGCCTCGCCAATTCTTGCGTGTACTGTTCTTTCGACTGTACAACTACTGCTCCTCCTTTGTCAGCTGGTCTGACTACTATATCTTGGCGCTGCTGTAAGGATTTGATGCCTTTACGGATATGTATGGGATCTAATAGTTTCTTGATCTCCATTGTTTGTAAATCTTCCACTACTAGTCTTTTGAACACCTCGATGTGCTGGTTGTTCGAGACTTGTGGGTTATAGACTGAATTGTTCCGTAAAGTGCTATGTGCTGAAAGTGATTCGTGCAGAGTATTAATCTGTGTGGGTTTAAAAGGATTACCCATAATATATTTTTTAATGTTTAATTTTCTCACATATTTCTGTATGCCTATATATGTGTCAAATTTGCTCAGGTTTTTAATCGGAGCATATTTAAGGCCTTTGTCTAATACAGACAGTTCTTCACTGGATAACGATTTACCGCTCAGGTTGACTACCCCTTCCCCAGTTAGTGTCTTTTTCTTTTGTAGTCTCTTTCCCGCTCTACAGCCTCTCTGTCCTCGGGGCTTTCCTCTGTTCTTGGTGGTCCTGTTCTCGTATTGGGTGAGCGGTGGAGTTCTCTCGGTGATCTCTTTGGGGAGTGTTCTCTCCGGTCTCTGTCTAAAAAAGAGCCCTGAGCTGGTCTCTCGTAGTGAGTTTTCTCATATGGGTATTGTTGTCTAGATGAATCATAGTAGTGATGTTGTTGTGAGTCTTGATGTTGTCTAAGAGGCTCAAATCTATTGTATAACGGAGCTGGACTTCTCTCTTGTTGTGGTTGTTGGTAATACGGTTGTTGGTATGGTGGAGGTCCTCTGTATTCTCTTGGTTGTTGTGGATTCTGATGCCAATTGTTCTGTGTCTTCTTGTTGACCCACGGTTTTTTAAAAGGTTTCTTCCAGACTTTTTTCGGGGTCTGATATGAATACGTTCCCGCATTCCTGGGATCTTGATACATTCTAGGTGTTTCATATTGCTGGATATATCGTGGATCTTGACCAGGTCTGGTAGTTGTTTGATCCCTATTGGGGTCATCCCATCTTGGTGCATTACTTGCGTAAGCTGCCGTGGGATCTTGTATCCTAACTTCTCGTTGAGGCGTACTATATGATGTAGCGGACGGTGCTGGTTCATTTTTATTTTGCCATTTAAACACCCGATCGGTTTTATAATCAGTTACATCGCGCTGGTACTTCTTCATCTTACGCTGTTGTACTTCTAGATCTTTCGCTATTAAGTCTTTATTAAGCTGTAGAGCCAGTTTTTTGAAGTCTGCCGAATCTTTGTGGGGTTCTAATTTAGCTTTAGTCTCTTCTATCAATTTCTCTAATATCTGTGTTTTCCTTTGTTTTCTCTTCAGCAGCAGTCTAAGACAATCTACGCTCCTGCTGTTAAAAAACTCGTACCATTCTTCCATTGAGTCTTTGTCAGTGAGTCCATCATTGGGAGGGATGTCCCACCGTAATCTTCTCGGGACTATCCCTTCCCTGATGTACCTCTCAAAGGTGTTGGTATCCCACCATAGGCTCACCTTTTTGTCCATCTGGTGGCCTAATTTTCTCACTATGGTTTCGAGATCAGTGTTTCTGGTTTTAACCTGTGCATTAAATACTTCATCTAGATTAATAGATCTGTTCTCCATGAATGTAAAAAAAAAACATCCAAATATAAAAAACACTGTAAAAACAAATGTGATGGCCTCCAGCTCTCAATTCCCTCGAATGGTCCCCAGTGTAATCTGTCTCCAAGCTATAGGGTCCACCGTCCAAACCTCCACTTCCACTCAAACGTATCGCCAAAGAAAGCCCTCCACTTATAGATGTATAAAGTGCACCGCAATCCTGCAGTGATGGCTCACCCTCCGTGGGTGGTGCGGAGTTTGCAAATGAGAAAAAGTGGAGAGAGGGACCCGATCGTGAAGTATATCAAACCAATGTTTTAATAATAAAAGTAAATGCTTACATGAAAAAACAGCAAGACGAATGTACGCGCGGTCTCCGTGTCCGACACTTCCGGTATCCTGACCAATCCCTACGCGTTACGTCACGTGACCTCGTGACTTCATCAGGGGATGCTGATTGGTTGTCTGAGGTTGTCTTTTATATACGACAACCGGAAGTTGCGTGGCGGCCATCTTGCCGTGGTCCGCACATGTAAACAAAGCGCGGCCATTTTGATGTGGTCTTACTGCGCTTTGTAACCGATCTCATTAGTGTCCACTATGTTTTCCTCTTCACAGTGATATTTGAGGTATTCTATCATAGGGTGTTAATTATTATGTGCATACAGTCACACTAAAGCTACGTGAGTCTTACAAACCTACTCGGATGTGACTTATTTGGAACGAACGCCTAGAACCAATACCGGAGCCATTAGAAGGTGGCACAGAGTAATGGTGCAGAACAACGGCCATTAGACTAAATGTAATAAAGAATATTAGGATACTATTTTAATTGTAAATCATAGAAAGACAGTCACTGGCGATTTGTCGATCGTCATGATGTAGTTCTAATGCGACTTCTCAGAACAGTAATCTAATTTCTCCCAATCTATGTGTATGTAACTAGAAGATGGGAAATTTGACCAAATCGGCATATACAAAAGTATAGGTGAAACCTATTGATAAATTAATGAACATGGCAATCAGTAAATTGAGAACAAAAGTTAATAAAATTAATTTTAATGAAAATATATATATATATATATATCCATGACACAGCATATCCATATACATATATATAAAAATAAAAACAACAACAACATAGTGCCTAATATTGGTTACTGCATTATCAACAATCTGATGTCCATAATGGCTATACAGCTGTTGACAAAAGCCAATAAAAAAGGGGCATAAAATACTGTATATACAGTAAGGTATGCAGCAACATATATTTACTCTTGAATCCACAAAAATCCCATCAAAGAGGGATGGAATAATCCGAAAAGTACCAATACTACTATGTCAGTATTTTGGCCCAAAAATTATAAAAGTATGAGTAATTAATATTAAAAGTGGTTAAAACCATTTAAAATTGTGTTTTTTTAAAAAGTATTTCGCATAGATAAAAATGGTATGAACATAAACGAAATGTTTACTATTCCCAAAACGTGAGGTTTAAACCGAACAGCACGTGAGGTAACTGTGTTACCAATATGTGAGAAGATATATTTTAACCCTATCCTCATAGTAGGTATGGTTTTGGATACCGAAAATGTCCTACAGGGCTGGTTGATGTTCATACAATTAGTAAAAACCATATAGATATATTTAACGTTAACATACTATAAAATATATCAAACAAATCTAAAAGTATTTAAAATTTATATATGTATATCTCTAAAATCTATATACTCTGCACTGATTAAAAAGATATCCTCATAAATGTATTACACTGCAGTATATTGGAGTGGTGAGTGATGTCTCTAGACCTGATTATTTATGTAGGTAAGTGTCAGTGTCTTAAAAATTGCTTAAAAAGCAATTTAAATCGAACTCTACATTCAACCCCTCTGGAACCAGAGTGCGCATAGAATAAATCCACATCGATTCCTTCTGGCTAATTGTCCTTATTTTGTGACTCCCTCGCCATTTCATTCACGGGTTTGCGTATACTCTCAGATTTTGCAGCTTATTGTAGGATATTTTCCACTTATAGCATTTGATTGCTCACATTGTAGATTATTTTTTACTCATCTATTCATTACATCAATAGTATCTAGTTCAACAATCAGCGCGAAGGACACTCACATACATATGACAGTTGCATACCTCCCAATATTTTGAGATAGGAATGAAGGACACCTACTAGCACAAGTATGTAGGCATATGACACACCCCCTGCCACACACCTTAAAGGAGAATTAACTAAAAACAAAGATTAGTTAAATCCACAGGGGGCTTTTTTTTTTTTACTACTTTTCCTTTATATTGCTTTTTACATTTTACTAATGCAGCAATTTAGGATTTGGATAAAAGTTTTAGCACTTGAAACACGTTTTGAAAGATAAATAGTGCATTTTATATACAACTATGTAGATCAGACCAAAATGAGGGACAAATGAACAAGAAAGATGGACATTGCTCCAAATCAAGGACAGTTCCTCGAAATCAGGGACAGTTGGGAGCTGTGACAGTTGGTGTCTTGGGGAGGCTGGATGTCATACAGGAGGGAAGTGTGCCCGTTGCAATGGCCTTTACAAATATTTGGAGACACACGATGTGGAGGGGGGGGGGGTAGATGGTAAAAAAAAAGAGCAGCAGTTCTACAGCACGCACCAGAGGCAGGAACAGATGAGACAGAAACTGGTGAGACTGGAGTATTGCTTTAAGTCTGTACATACCAGTAGCTACAAAAGCTTTAATAGATATATTTGTTTAACCATTGTACTGTGTGAAGTGTGTGAACAGAACTCAAATAATTACAATAATTTCCCTGTTGAGCAATGACACAATCATCCTATGTATGTAAATTGATGGGGATGTTGAAACCATATGCAATATTTTAATTAAATGTGAAGATAACCTTTCTTTTTCAGTGCATAAAAGTTGACAGAAGTTTTTTTTTTTAGGAAATCTCAGCATTTTCTGTTGTCAGACAGAAGAATTTTGACATATATGCCAGACATATCCAGGAAGGCATTGTCTATAATGAGATCCTTACAGTTTCTTAGATATTAAAGAAATTTTTTGTGAAAATCTAAACTCAACTAGGGATGAGAGCAACTGTCTGGCTCTGATTCTGGATGTTCAGAAAATCCTACTGAAATTCAAGAAAAAAAGCAGAAATTGCTATCTGACTGCTTTGAAATATATAGGAGACTAATCTTGTTAGTAGATTCAGACCATTTTAGGGCTAATAGGCTAACTACTGTTAAAAAAAGGCATGAGAAGCTAAGCACTGCCAAGGAGGACATATACTAATGAAAAAAAATACTGTACAGTGGGGAGAGGGTCTTTTAATGCAGTTTCAAATGAAACATTCAAAGTACTCTTTAAATAAAATGCTTAGGGAAACCCTAAAGTTGTACATTGTGTAAAGGCCTCATTCACATGAGTGTACTGTTACATACAACCATGCAAAGAGTTGTCTTCAGTCGCACTGGACTGTACATCTGTGTGGGACAAATGCACAGAACAGAATGCAAGCAGTCTGAGTTCTGATCCTTGCATTGGTCCTGCACAGATGTACACCCCAGTATGTGCTTGAGATCCATGCAAATCCATGGAGCCTGCCACCTTTCATGAATCCCTTGCCACTGAAAGACGGCCCTTCGCATGGATGTATGGTATGGTGCACTAGTGTCAATGAAGCCTAACAAACCTGCTGAATTTTACAGACAGTCTGAGCAACAGTTCATGTTTGGCTATGCAACTCATTTTTTTTTTCTTTTACAATTAGCATGGCTTACATACAGCAGCAGTACCCTTATCTGATGCACTTAATTTTAAATGTGGTAATTAAAATGAAAAATCAAAAACATGGCAAATAATGGCATCATATTCCCCATAATATGTCAACCAGACCCTTATCCAGGCAGGTAACCTGAGTGGCCAAGACAGGAAGGGCAGCAAGCTTGTATTTTTTTCCCCCGTTTCCTGTACTATACCAGACAGCATGGCTTTCAACTTTGGGGAGCTATTTTGCAAGAGTAAATAATCACACAGCCATTTCATTAAAAAAAAAAAGCCTTACCTATGTAGCACTGGCTCCTAATGAGCAGATGCTATTATTTTTCAAAATTAAGTTGCCGGAGGCCACAGTTGGGCTTCAGGCTAATTTCTCTAAATGACTGGTTTCTGTACCAGTCCAGCTGGGTTGCACTGGGTTCTCCTTGACCGCAGGTGTTGCTGTCACCGCCGGCAAGAGTAGAAACACAGTTTAGCTGGATGCATTGAATGCCACCTATTGCTCGGAACCAGCCCAGTGGGAGTGTTTTCCTGCTGTGCATTTTGGGAGATGGTATTAAAGGTACCGACGTCAGGTGGTCACGGGCTTTTGGCTTCTTTTTGGTTCTTCATTGGGTCCTCTTGACCCAGACCCCAGGGCCCTCATGGCCTGGGGTGTGGAGCTGTGTGTCCTGTGTCTCGGGGCTGGCTGGCCCGAGGCGACGCAACTAAGAGGATGGGCCCGAGCGAATCTCGGAGCCTATTGATGGGAGAGGCCCAGAAACTGAAGGATCCAGGGGAGGACTCTTTCAAGAGAAGACCGTGTGCAAGGCTGATATCTCTGGAGGAGCCTGGAGACTCAGTTGAAGGACGCAACCCGGATCATTATACCTACTGTACCGCGGGTTCGGCTGAAAGAGACTGGTATTGTATGGAAACATTCTCAAATCTCTCAGTGACGCTTAAGTTTAAATTCACAAGTCTGTGGCAGAGAATGTGGCAAATACCCCACTGGCTGCTAGGTCCAGTGAGAGGGGCTTATCCGGTGGTGGCTGGATCTAGTGAGTGGAACTATTGTCTTCTTGATCTAGGAAAGAGATCTTAAACCCGCAGTACCAGGTGCCTGAACTCATCCTTAAACCTCTGACCCTTTTATTGAAAGACTTTGCTTTTATTTTGAATAAATAACCATAAAAAGGACTAAGTATTTGAAATTCAAATTTTTTTGGGCCACTTTTCTTTGGGATCCCCAAGACGGAGATGCAAGCAGGTGAGGTAACAGTTAGCCCAAATAAAACCAGTAGTTCCTTCAGGGGTTAGTGCTACATCTAAAATAAAACACACATACTTACCTGCTTTCAAAATATTGATGCCCGCATATCATACCACATCAATCAGGGCATGCCGCAATGTAATTCACAACAATCACAACATCCAAATATGTAAATCCCATATTGATTTTTGATCTATCACCTGCCAGTTTGCACACATCACACTTACAGCCAGTATGCACACATCTTTAGGCAACTGGTCACCATGGATGTGGATCATAATAAAGTGTATTTCTTAAGTAGGCAAATACAGGACTTTTAAATGTAATATATGTGTTTATTTTCTTTTATCTCTATGTGGGATGGGTATCCCCATGGGTATGACCTTTGTAATCATTCCCCAGGAAGGGGAAGGATATCTGGTTGCCCCACTAGGCTTCTAGATTCCACCATAAGTACCCCCATATTAACCTCATCTCCTTTTTGGTGCCCCAGGAGTAGGGTAGAAGCTCTTGCCTTTTTAAAAGTCTGCAGATGATACAGCAATGTAAAATTTCAATCAATTTTATTTTATAATGTAAATGAGAACAGGTAGGGATTTTACTGCAAGAATGAGTATACTGCAGAATATATAGAAGTGTAAAATTGGTCAGCTGTAGGACAGTTTTAATTCAATCTTATTTTATTGAGAAAGGAAAAGTGCATAAAATACAAACAAGGCATTCCTAACATATATAAAGAGATAAACAACATTCTGAAACTAGTGTCGTAGCATCACACAGAGTATGGAGTATGTTAGTTTCCTTTAGTTTGGTATACAAGCCCGTGTAGCTACGTCTACCATGACTTATTGGAGGGTTAGTGCACACTACTATCCTCCCATTGAGCGGTGCCCACTTAGTGTACATATGCTTTTGTTTTTGCGTTAGTCGCATTTCCTTCTAGGGTGAAGCTCTGTGCGTTGCAATTTTCTGCTGATACTAAAGGTTGTGGTGGTTGTGTATCACTGTAACAAATAAAGTGAAACGAGGGATGAAGGTGAGGAAAAAGAGGGGGGGGGGGTAAAGGCAGTATGGTAGTAGATAGTAAGAGGGAGATATTCCACTTAGGTTACACAGTTGCGTTAGTGGGGTCCTCTGCAGCCCAAGAAATAAATTCGAAGGAATAGCGAAACAAAGACCATGAGGTCCAGGTCATAGAGAATTGCTCCTCTGTACCCATTTCCTGTGACAACATTCGTTCTAAGCTGTTGATTCGGTCCACTTCAGCTGCCCAATCCCCCAGGGAAGGCATGTTCGTCGACTTCCAGTGTCTGGGGAGAACCGTTCTGGCCGCTGCCAGAAAATGGCGCAGGACGTCTTTTTTGACCGATTTAAGCGGTCCTGGAAGCATAGATAGCAGCACTATCTCAGGAGACGGTGTGATTGAGGTTGCCATGAGTTTTCAGTACAGGTCAAGGATCTTTTGCCAGAATCTTCACACAGGGGGGCATTCCCATCAAATGTGGAGAAGTGTTCCCTTGAATGACAAGCACCGCCAGCAAGTGTCCGGGAGTGCCGGGTTTATCCAGTGTAAAGTCGAGGGGCACCTGTACCAACGGGTCAGCAACTTGAACCCTTTTTCTTGAGCTTTGGAGGTTAGGGATATTTTGTGAGTCAAAATGAAGCACTTTTGCCAGTCAACAGGTGAGATGGAGTGACCCAGATCTTCCTTCCAGGCCTGTGTGTATGGGGGGAGATCGGGGTTAGAAACCATGTGCAGGAGAGAGTATAATTGGGAGACCACATGCGTAGGGGGGTCGGTCTGAAGCAGCATGTTCTCCAGATCAGTTAAGTCAGTAAGTATGTCAGGCAGGGATGGGAAGGTACGGATGTAGGATATCACTTGTTGCCTCTGCAGCCAATGTGTCGAAGTGAGAGGGGATGGGCCAGAAGGAATGTCTGTAGTCAGCGAGGGGTCTGAGCGTAGGACTTGGGCTAGTCGTCTGTGTTCCTCCTTATACCAGGGTCCAAAGCTCGCACCCTGTATGGCCGGTGGAAAAGCCGGAGTCCCAAACAATGGTGTCATGGGTCCTTTTAGTGGAGATAGAGTCTTAGAGGAATTCATTCGGGTCCAAACTTGTATAGTTTGTCGGGTAAGATCACCAAGGGGTATCCCGCCCTTCAAAAATTCAGCAGGCGTCCATGGTAGAGCGCGGAGATCTATTGGATTAAGATGGCTTTCTATTTGTACCCATAGTTTGGTGGAGGAATGGTGGAACCAGTTAAGAATACGTGTGAGTACTGCTGCTCTGTAATATATAGAGGCATCTGGGGCTCCAGCTCCACCACGAGTCTTGGGGAGCGATAGAGTCTCGTATCTTATCCGGGGACGAGCCCCCCTCCATATAAAGGAGGAAAACAGTTGGCGGAGCTTCTTAAAGAACCATGAGGGTATGGAGATTGGGATTGTTTGGAACAAATAGAGGAACCGAGGGAGGACGTCCATTTTTAGGGCATTTACTCTACCTAGCCATGATAGGCGTTTCTTTGTGTAATTCGAGAGATCTGTCTTGGTTTTAAGCAAGAGGGGAGCAAAGTTCAAGGAGAACAGTTGGGATCCTACTGTGGGTATTTGGATTCCGAGGTAACGGATGGAAGTGGAGCCTGTTTTAAAAGGGAATTTAATAGAGATTTGCCGTAGGGCCTCCTGGGACAGTGAAATGTTCAAGAATTCTGATTTCGTATGGTTTACTTTGAAGTTGCTCAGTTTCCCAAACCTCGTAAATTCCTGCATAATATGTGGTAAAGATATATGGGGTTGGGTTACAAACATTAACAGGTCATCTGCAAAGAGAGCCAGTTTAGAATGAGTTGGGCCTACCGACACACCTGAGATGTTGGGGTTATTGCGCAAAGCAATTGCCAGGTGTTCCATAACAAGGACATAGAGAAGGGGAGATAAGGGACAGCCTTGTCTTGTCCCGTTGTGGATAGAGAATTTAGTGGAAAGTGAGCCATTTAGCCGAATTCTAGCTGAGGGAGAGGAGTATAGGGACATAATTCGGGATAGCATATTGGGGCCCAAACCTATTTGCGCCAGGGACATCTGGAGGAATTGCCAGTCGACCCGGTCAAATGCTTTTTCGGCATCGACTGTCAAAAGGCAAAGAGGGATATCATGGGTGCGAGCATAATCAGTAAGAAGCAGGGTTTTCAAAGTGTTGTCTCTTGCTTCTCGACCACTTACAAAACCCACCTGATCCAGGTGTATAAGGCGGGGGATCAGTGGCTGCAATCTGTTGGCTAGTATTTTGGCGTATATTTTAACATCTACTCCAATGAGCGATATTGGTCTATAATTTGCGCATGAAGTTGGGTCTTTATCTGGTTTTGGGATAATGGCAATGTGGGCTTCTAGTGTTTGTGTAGGAAATGTTGAACCTTCCGCTAAGGAGTTAAACACCCTAGCTAAGAAGGGAGTCAGCGAAGGAGCAAATACTTTGTAGAATTTGGGAGTGAAACCATCGGGACCCGGGCTTTTACCGGGAGGGGTGGCCGCTTTTGCTCCTGCGACCTCCTCTGCTGTAATTACTTGTTCCAGCTCTTCTACAGTGTCGCCATCCAATGTAGGGAGTGCCGTATCCTCAACATAGGATTGTTTATCAGTCTCAAGGGTAGGGGAGGGGCTAGACGCGACGTCGGATGATAGATTATATAGTGTTTGGTAAAAATCCCGAAATGTTTGCGATATCTTGGAGGGCTCACTGAACATTTCCCCGCTTGGGGCCCGAATATGAGGTATAAATGTGGAAGACGTTTTTGGGTGGAGGGAGCGAGCTAGAGGTCTACCGCATTTATCTTGGAATTGGTACTGATGAAGGGCAAGTCTGTTTGCAAAGGTACGAGCTGAGGCCTCGTACAATTCTCTGAGTTGGGTTCGAGCCGTGGAGACCTCTGTAAGAGTCGCCACCGTTGGGGCTCGTTTATGTTGGGTCTCAAGGTCTCTAAGTTTTTGCATTGCTGCCGTTATCGCGGCTGATCGTGTCTTCTTTAGGCGGGACCCCATCTGGATAAAGATTCCTCTCAGGACAGCTTTAAGCGCCTCCCACTGTACAGGTAGTGGGGTGATGTCTATGCCATGATCTGCTAAGAAATTAGCGATGGTTTCCGATACCTTGTGGGAACAGTCAGGGTTCGTGAGAAGTGAGTCATTCAGCCTCCACGTCCACTCCCTAGTTGGAGTGGAAGGGAGAGATAGTGTCAGGTAGATAGGTGAGTGGTCAGACCAGACCATTGAGTCTATCTCACAATCAGGTGACCAGTCCAGGCAGCTATGATCAAGAAGAAAATAGTCGATACGACTATAGGAGTGATGGACCTGTGAGAAGTGAGTATAGTTGCGATTTTTTGGAAATAGGACCCGCCAAATGTCGATCAACCGGAGATCGTAAATAGCTCTCTTGAATGTCCGTAGCTTGGTAAAGGAGATGGATGAGCGAGAGGTTGACGAGTCTAGGATTGGATCTAAGGGGGCGTTGAAGTCCCCGCCCAAGATTAGTTTACCTTCTGCGAATTCTGACAAGATCCTCAGGTATCGCAGAGCAGATGATATTTGGTTAGTATTTGGTAGATAAAGGTTGGCGATAGTGAACTTTGTGCCCCATAAGGAGAACTTCACAAACACATACCTTCCCTGGGGGTCCGAGACCTGGTCTATCAGCTCAATCGGGAGCATTTTGTGGAAGGCGATAGAAACGCCTTTGGTTTTCTGAGAGGGATTTGTGCTGTGGAACCATCTGTTAAAGTATCTGTTGGAGCAGGAAGGGGTGGAATTTGTGTGGAAATGTGTTTCCTGTAGCATCAACACATTTACTTGTTGTTTATGCATTTGGTAGAGGATTTGCCCTCTTTTGGATGCAATATTGAGGCCATTTACATTATAGGAGCACAATTTCAGGCGAGGACGGGATAGTACTGTGTGGGCAATAGTGGAATGAGAAAAAGAAATTCAGACTATAGACAGCTGAGAAAAGAGGAGGGATGGGGGACGGAAGAACTTGTAAGGTGGAGGAGATATAGTAGAACAAAAAGGTAGGTAGGGGGGGCACCTATATAAGGAGCCTATCAAACTCTAAGGGGTCCACGAAAACGGGACACCACGTGAAAAATCACGTAATTAGGCACAGTTCGTGCCAAGCCTATTGAGGGTGGGAGGTCAAGGTAGAGAGTCTGAGCCGTGAGCCCAGTAGCAAAACAGGCATATATAGCTTAATTAAGACACATCACTGTAATAAGATATATAAACAGTAGAACACATGTCGGGTCGTCTGTGAAGGGGGGTGGCGGCCTGTGTGGGCAATTATCCCTGATCAGGGCCGCCCTCCCCCTCCACAGAGAAGTTATCAAACCTTGAAGTATCTGCATTGGGGAGAGAAGTAATCATTGTCATACATGTTATCCACTGTCCCAACAGGGGTCCTGGAAACAGAACTGAGTATCAATACTAACATCAGCAACAGTGCGGATTAACATTGTAGGTTGAAACTAATCAGCGTTTGAGAGACCATATACTGAGAACTATAGGTACCCATATGGACAGTGGCAAGAGACCATGGACCCAACCAGTCCAATTATTGGCCCCTTTGCCCATGTCCAGGTGGGACCCCTCTATTAACCACAAGGGTTAGACCATTGCGAGAAAGATACATGTTAGAGGCTCAAAATTTGTGCAGTCCATTCAAACATCAGAAGTTTTCAGACCATGGCCTCTCCCTAACCCCAGCTAGATATATCACACCAGCGAAGGGCAGGGAGAAGGCCCAACATTTTGTTGCACCAGCTGTCTTGAAGCTTTAGAGTCTGAAGCAGGTCACTTCGTCACCCATTGTATCACATCTGGCTGGAAGCGGATGGAACAAAGAATGCTATTGTAGTAGTAAAAAAAGGGGGTAGGGGGGTTCCCAACAGTGACCCGTCCAGGAGACAGGAAGTGAAGTTTATTAGGAGTGGTGCTTGAAAAGTGAAACATGGCATCATGCAGCATCCTGAAGTTGCCTCAGTCTTCAGGTGAGGTAGGATGACGCATTCTTGGGCCTGTAGAATGTGATCTGGACCTCGGCTGTCTACGTCGTTGTGGGAGAGAGTCACGTCCCTGCACCCTAGTGTTGTCATCTGGTGGGTCCAACCAGTTCGGTACATCAATTGGGTCCTGCTCTAAGAAGAGGAAGAAAGCTGGGAGTTGATCTGGGTCAGAGAGGACGAATTTCCGCTCGGCTCTGGTCACCTTTATGCTGAAGGGATGACCCCATGTGTATGTCGCTCCAGCCTGGCGTATCAGGTCTAGCAGTGGGCGAACCATTCGGCGCATGTAGAGAGTGTTGCGAGAGAGGTCCGGGTAGAGATGGATTGCTGAACCGTCAAAGTCCACAGGGCCCAAACGCCATGCCTTGCGCATAAGTTCTTCCTTAAGGGTGTAGTAATGTACCCTGCAGAGGACATCACGTGGGCGATCGCTATGATCTCTCCTCAGGCCTCCTACTCTGTGTACCCGGTCCAATTCAATGGGGGATGCAGCCTCTCTTCCCAGGACTAGGTTAAGAATGGCAGTGACGGAAGGTTTTAAGTCTGTACCAGCCGTGGCCTCCGGTATTCCTTGCAGCCTTATATTGTTTCTGCAGCTCCTGTTTTCTCCATCTTCTATGCGCAATTGATGTTGCCGTAAGCGATGTAGGTGTTCCCTGGATGCCTGTTCAAGGGATGTATTGCGAGCTGCATGGTCAGTTTGAATGGCAGATAGGTTAGACACTGCAGTTTTATTAGTTGAGACCTGCTGTTGGAGGGCCTGGAGGTCTTTGTGAAGTGAGGACTCCATTTTAACCGCCCAGGACTCAAACTCCGCCCGGAAGGCCGACAGGAGGGCCGAGGTCTCGGATCTGGATGAACCTCCCGATTTCTGAGGGGTCATACCCACACAGCCTTTGTCCGGAATCGGGGCATCAGGGGACACTGGGGGGTCATCTGGCTCCTCGTTACTATCTGTCGCTGGCTGAGCGGGGGGAGGAGGTTTGCTCTTCCCTGTGTTCTTAGTGGGCGCCATCTTGTCTTTGGGAGTACGGGTTTCCGGCTGAGATGTGCGGAGCAGATATCGCTGGATTGTACCCTGTTGCAGATCTGCGGACTCAGCAGAGCGTGAGCTGTGTGCAGACATGCTTTTTAAAGATGTGTGATGACTGAATCATAGCCTGTCAGCTATGGGCGGACACGGAGATCAGCAGCGCATGTCTTTATTCATTTGTGGGCAGCCACGCTTCTCTGTGGAGCTTTATGTATAAGGCCATCAGTAGCAGTGTCAGTAATGCTTGCTGGGCGGCACCTGTGGCTTTGCAAAAGGTTATCAGGCTCAGAGGGGTCAATTGGGTCAGCAACGTGTGTGGGTACTACAGCTGGGTGTAGCAAGATGGCCGCCACATGTGTTGTCTGGGGCCAGGGCCGTAGCTGTACCCCGTGCACAAAGGGGGTGGATGCCTGCTAATATCCCCGTCGGGGGCCACAATCTGCCAGACTGGGGCGCCTGGGAGGGTGGATGGGGCTTAGAATGGGCTCAGAGGGGATGGGGAGGCCGCCTGGGAGTAGTAAGATGGCCGCCGTCACTCACCAGGTCCCTCAGGCTGGCATACCGGGATGTCTCTGGGAGGATTGCGGGCCACCGATGGCAGGCCGGACGTCTCCGCTGTTCGTTGTGTCCAAGAGCGGGTCTGAGGGCGGGCAAGATGGCCCAGAGACAGCTCTTCCCCAGCGGTCTCCGCTGTTCGTTGTGTCCAAGAGCGGGTCTGAGGGCGGGCAAGATGGCCCAGAGACAGCTCTTCCCCAGCGGTCGGGTGGAGCAATATGGCCGCTTCCCGGACTAGGCCGAAGCCTCGGCCTTGCGCTCAGGCGTCCAGGGCTCCGCGATCCCTGGTCAAGCAGTCCTGGCAGTCGGGGGGATCTCTGTATCCCTGGAGGGGGGTAGACAAGCTGCTGCCTGCTGGTGTAACGGCAGGTATGGTATGTAACGGCCGGAGCTCACCCCAGGCATGGATCCTGTGTTCCTGCAAAGCATGGACATGAATCCATGCCTACCCCTAGAAAAATCACCTCCCACACTGTACAAAAACACTGGCTAGGCACACAGTTAACCTTTTGATCATCTCTCATGAGCCAGCCAGTGTCAATAGTGCAGTAACAGTGCATATTTTTAGCACTGATCACTGTATTAGTGAAACTGGTTCCCAAAAAAGTGTCAAAAGTGTCAGTTAGTGTCTAATTTGTCCGCAACATTATCGCAGTGTCACTGATTACCGCCATTAATAGTAAAAAAAAATAATTCCATAAAATATATCCCATAGTTTGTAGACGCTACGCTAAAACTTTTGCGTAAACCAATCAATATACACTTATTGGGATTTTTTTTTTTTACCAAAATTATGCAGCAGAATACATATTGGCTTAAATTGTTGAAGAAATTTGATATTTGAAATTTTTTTATTGGATATGTTTTATAGCAGAAAGTAAAAAATTTTTGTTTTCTTTTTTCAAAATTGTCAGCACTTTCTTGTTTATAGCGCAAAAAATAAAAATGACGTGAAAAGCTCTATTTGTGGGAAAAAAGGACATACATTTTATTTGGGTACAGTGTCGCACGACTGAACGATTGTCAGGTAAAATAACACAGTGCTGTATCGCAAAACATGGCCTGGCCATGAAGGGGGATAAAACTTCCGGAGCTGAAGTGGTTAAATCAGCATTAAACCCAAAAGCAAACATTTATTATATTGCAGCTTACCAATTCTTAGACGTGATGGCTGTATTAGTTTCTTTTTGTTAGGTTTTTTCACAAGCTCTCCAGCAGAATGTATCAGTTTACATGGATGATACAAACCACTTAACGCTGGCAGGGGTGAATAAAATGATCAGCTTTTATTTATTCGTGCAAAACCTGTATCCCAAAAGGAAAAAGACTGTTGCTTTAACTAAGTGTGAGCTGGAGTTTGTCTTCAATTTGTTATGCCGGTCGGATATTCCGATGGAAAAAGTCTGATCGGATTATGTTGTCGGAAAATCCGATCATGTGTGGGCTCTAGTGGACTTTTTTCATCGGAATTTCCGAGCAGGATCTCAAATTTTCCGACAACAAAATCCGATCGGACTTTTTCCGATCGTGTGTAGGGAATTCCGACGGACAAAGTGCAACGCATGCTCAGATCAAATTACGAGACCAAAGATATTGGCTACTAGCCTCTATGTAGTTCCGTAGTACGCAGCGAATGTCACCACGTTCGGAACGATTTTCCGACAACTTTGTCTGACTGTGTGTATGCAACACCAGTTTCGGACAAAATCCATCGAAAAAAAACGATGTATTTTGTGGTCGGAATTTCCACACGAAGGGACTATCCCGTGGGATTATCCGCTGGACCGAAGTCCAGCGGATAATCCCCTCGTGTGTGGGCGCCGGCGGACTTTTTTTGGCCAAAGTACGGCGGACTAAAGTTTCAAGTTTTGTTTTCAAATTATCCGCTGGACTTGGCAGTCCAGCGGATAATCCGGTCGTGTGTAGTATGGTCCGGCGTACCAAAAAGGACGCATGCTCAGTAGCTAGTATGTCACGGACTCGCTCGGTCTGGTAAAACTAGCCTTCGTTTTGAAGCTCGCACAATCGTCACGCTGCTGAATTTTTTTTTTTTTTGTTTTCTGACAGCGGGATTTGTATGTTATCGTACTTGAAGAATGATTTTGCCTTGCTGCTTGTATATTCACGCAGAGTACTCCCGAACGTTTTTTCTTCACCATTCTTTAGTGAAGTTATATATTTGTATATATATATATATATATATCTATATCTATATCTCTATCTCTATATATATATATATATATATATATATATATATATATATAGATATAGATATAGATATAGATATAGATATAGATATCCAAATCACCTAATGAAAAATATATCTATATTTCTCAATAAGCCCAAAAAAATATATATCTATATCTACATATATATATATATATTAATATATATAGATATATAGATCTATACGTGTATAAATATATATATATATATATATATATATATATATATATATATATATATATATATATATATATATATATATTATATATGTACATATATCTCTATATAGATATTTTTTATTATTTGTTGGTTATCAAAAGGATTAGTTATTACACATGATACAATTGTGGAGTCAGCAGAGCTTGCCCTTAATTCAGATCTTAACCCTCACCTTTCCAGCGACTGCACTTGCAGTTCCATTGAAGTTGCACTTTACACTTGTATTGTCAAATGAATGTTTAGACATGTACCTGCCTACTCCTAAAGAAACTATGTTTTTGAATAACAAGCACGTATATCATTATTTGATGAAAATTAAATGACCATTTATTCTGGTTAAAACAAACAAGGCAAAACAAAATAGGAAGGCAACACTGGAGCCACTTGTAGATTTTGTGAAGACTTTTTGCCCCAACGGCAGACATCAAGTTTGTGAAGCCAAAAATTAAGCTTGGGCACATTTCATCCAATATAGGGAGCACAAGAAGATTGACCAGGAATCAGACAGACCAGGAACAGCAGCAGATGACATCTATGTCCCCAAGCTGTGGCACTACAACAGCCTGTGTCTTCTGTGAGACCAGACTGAAGCCAGGCAATCACTTCCGACTCTTCCCACCACGCTGCCCTGCACTCTTCCCTGCAGTCTTCCCTGCACGCTTCCTTGGAGGCTGACTTGTGGTAGGAGGAGGAGGAGGAGGAGGAGGAGGAGAAGAAGGAAGAGGAGGAGGAGGAGGAGGAGAAGTTGGTGTCGGGCCTTCATGTGTCAGGCGGGTGGATTCTCGTAATTCACCCCTCAAACCCCCCCTAATTGCATCAGAAATGAGGCCCTCACACAGGTGCCGTTGGCCCCTCTCCATTTCCAGCAACCTGCTGGACAAGTAGCTGGCATAGGCCTCTTCTGGAAGGGGGGGTTTGTCGAGAATCGCACTCGCCTTCCGAATCAGTTGGAGTGATTCCTCCTCAACAATGGTCATCCTCCTGGGCCTTCTTGGGGGTAAGGGCAGGGGTGGAGGTAGACTTCTTCTTAATCGGGTCTGGCTGTCACTCTGGCTCGTGCTGGGCCCAGCCACCTCCTGGCTCTCGCTGGTCATGTCCTCCTCCTCCTCCATACCACTTGTCCCGGCATCATCCTGGGTCAGCTCATCCTGTGTGCAAATAAAAACAAAAATCAAACACCTGTTTTGTGGTTTCTGGCCTCCTCAATCATCCAATTGTAAACTTAAGAACGAGCATCTAAATTTTCTAAAAGATCCAAAAGGCTATCATTTGGACCCCTGCATTTTCCAAGCAGATCACCAATGTTGTATAACGCTTTTTTTTGCCACTACTGGATGTATGTATACACTATATATGTATCGATATGTTGCACCAACACTTTTTAGAAGTGTGCAGAATTTTTGGGAGCTTTTTTCACAATTCTGAGTACAGGGTGTTAATTGGTTCACATTTTAACGTTTACAGCATTAATATTCACACAATCACAATTTAGGCTACTAAATATATACCTGGCTCCAGCTGGGCGCATCAGCCTGCTCCAAGGTGGAGGGGTCTTCTCCTTCCGTGGAAGCCTCAGCTGGGGTGGAGGGAAGAGTGGAGGGAAGAGTGGAGGGAAGGGTGGAGAGAAGAGTGGACAGTGATTGCCTGGGTTCCATCTGGTCACCTATAAAAGTCAGTTGGTTGTAGTACCACAGCTTGGGTACATAAACATCCTCTGCTGCTGCTCCTGATCTGACTGATTCCTCAATCTTCTTGCGCTCCCGCTTGTACATGTGCCTTAAACTTGCAATTCTGGCTTCCACAAACTTGGTGTTTGCGTTGGGGACTTGAGTCTTCACAAAATCCACAAGTGGCCCCAGTGTTGCCTTCCGGACATCCCTATTGCCATATAAAGGGTTCTTGAGCTGCCACAGGTTGGTATTTTTTCTGTACAGGGCAATGAATTCGGACATGAACTGCTGGTCCTTGAATGGATTCAACTGGGGTGCTGACATGTTTGTTTCTGTTTTGTTAGTAATGGCAATACAAAAGACCAAAAACACAAATGTTACTTAAAACGCACAACCAGTTTTTCTTACCAAACATTACACAACACACCCACACACAGGCAGCAACACATCCACACAGGCAGCAACCCCTACACACAGGCAGCAACCCCTACACACAGGCAGCAACCCCTACACACAGGCAGCAACCCCTACACACAGGCAGCAACCCCTACACACAGGCAGCAACACACACATATCCTTAAAAAATGCAGGCCCAAAACCCAAAAAAACACAGTAATGCATCCTAGAAAACACTTACCTTCGTACACAGCGCTCGCTACTTCCGTTCGGGAACACGTGGGGCCCTCAAACAGCCTTATATACACTGCGCACGCGTCGAAGTCCGCCTGCGTCCTCCGCGTCGCCCGCCCATGACGTTCCTCCTGACGAGTATTCCCCGCCCCGCTTCCCCTCGTTGCATTGTGGGTGAATAAATTCATGAATATGGCGGACACATTCTCAGCCAGTAGCGCGGAGGAAAGCCAAGAAGCGAACACATCTGCATCCAGCAGCAGATATAAAGCCACCAATATGGCCTTTGAAGAGATGGTGGAGATGGTGGACATCCTCCAAAGGGAAGATTACGACGGGGAAAATGGCCCGTACCCTCGACCCAACTTGCGCAAGGACAAGATTCTCACTACAATCGTCAGCACCCTGGAGCAGAAATTCGGCGTACGAAGGGGCAAGGATCAACTGCGCAAGCGATGGTCCGACATCAAATCCAGGGAGCACGATCAGTACAGGAGAATTCGAAAAGCCATCAAAAAAAGTAAGTCAAGCACGTGCGCTACTATGGTTATACTTGATATGTCTAATCTTGCGCAGATGTTATTACCATTCGTACGTGAAACTTGCGCAGATGTAATTACCATTCGTACGTGAAACTTGCGCAGATGTTATTACCACTCGTCCGTGAAACTTGCGCAGATGTTATTACCATTCGTACGTGAAACTTGCGCAGATGTAATTACCATTCGTACGTGAAACTTGCGCAGATGTTATTACCATTCGTACGTGAAACTTGCGCAGATGTTATTACCATTCGTCCGTGAAACTTGCGCAGATGTTATTACCATTCGTACGTGAAACTTGCGCAGATGTAATTACCATTCGTACGTGAAACTTGCGCAGATGTTATTACCATTCGTACGTGAAACTTGCGCAGATGTTATTACCATTCGTACGTGAAACTTGCGCAGATGTTATTACCATTCGTACGTGAAACTTGCGCAGATGTTATTACCATTCGTACGTGAAACTTGCGCAGATGTTATTACCACTCGTCCGTGAAACTTGCGCAGATGTTATTACCATTCGTACGTGAAACTTGCGCAGATGTTATTACCACTCGTCCGTGAAACTTGCGCAGATGTTATTACCATTCGTACGTGAAACTTGCGCAGATGTTATTACCATTCGTACGTGAAACTTGCGCAGATGTTATTACCACTCGTCCGTGAAACTTGCGCAGATGTTATTACCATTCGTACGTGAAACTTGCGCAGATGTTATTACCATTCGTACGTGAAACTTGCGCAGATGTTATTACCACTCGTCCGTGAAACTCGCGCAGATGTTATTACCATTCGTACGTGAAACTTGCGCAGATGTTATTACCATTCGTACGTGAAACTTGCGCAGATGTTATTACCATTCGTACGTGAAACTTGCGCAGATGTTATTACCATTCGTACGTACGTGAAACTTGCGCATATTTGATGAAAGTTCAGTTTGTCTTCATAACGTTTATTGAGTTTACCTGGCTTTGGGTTGTTGGAGTTGTAAGGTTGTTTATTATTGTCACTATCTATACAATTACTGCTGTAGTAAGGGTTTTAGGGGTAACTTACACAGGGACTCCAGAGGCTGTTTTGGGGGGGGGGGGGGGGGATAAATATGTTAAGCAGGGTCTCATGCTCACAATTCCCAAAAAATGCTCATCATCTACAAATACTGTAGGTGGTGACTTTTCAAAGAAGTACACTCACCTGTCCCTTGGATGGTGCAGCTACAATCTCTGATCTTGCAATCATGAAATTAATGTTTGCGGCTTCACTTCCCGGGTCACTATTGGGCATGCGCCAGTTGCGCAATGCAATAGGACTGGTCCGCGCGAGCTCGGGGACCCCTGTGTGTCCCAGCAGACAGCACGGTGGGACGGGATGTGGCGTATACTTCTGTGGGAGTCTAGGGCCGGATGTGTGTGCAAATACCTGCCTTACACAGGTATCTGCAACCCCTCCCCCCTAAAAGGTTGAAAAGAAGACACCACAGGGGTGCAGGGATCCAATGAGCGGAAGTTCAAATTTAGGGTTGAAGGGCGGTTTAAGTATTGGAGTTTCATTAGATAGACATTTCAATTCTGTCTTCAAGTAGGATCTTCTAACAAACTGCTAATAATTGGACAAGACTTTTAAACAATGTTTACTAATCCTATTTTGGCACTCAAATATCAGTGTGATTAAAAGTGTACCTTTTTGTGTTCCATTACCATAGGGGGCAAAAGACTCAGACGTCAGTCCGAACCTACGAGGACCTCCCGGCCTCACCAGACTAATTGGGCAGTTAGCCCAAGCCCGCGCGTGGATGTGGCGGAACAGGTCGTTGAAGTGGATCAAATCTGCACCCCACCAAGTGAGTGTCTCAGAACACAGATTGAGCTAATTAATTAAGGTCTGCATGTTTTTGACACTTTTTTTCTTGTGTTTTATCTACCCAACTTTTAGGTGATGCTGATCTGTTTGTGGAAGGACAAGCTGCGGAGCCATTTTCCACAGACAGTGCCCACAGGCTTATTGGCCAGATCATGGCCTGGAATCTGCAGCTGGAAAATATGCAGAAGGAGATGGCCACCATGCAGCAGGGAATGAAGGACATGATTGATGTTTTGGGGAGAATCTAAAGACCCCTTTTACATTTCTTAACATCAATCATGTCCTTCATTCCCCTTTTGATGCGCTGTTTTACAAATTTTAGAGGCCAAATTTTTAATATGCACACGGTATGTCAACATGTGCTATGTGCCATCAGGGGATCTCAATGGACGCATTTGGTGTTTGCAACCCCTAATGCTAGTAGGTGAGAGGGAAGGGGTTTCACACACAAAACACGTCCATTGATTCCCCATGATGGAACATAGCACATGTTGACATTACCCATTTTCCAGTTAAATTAGTGTGCATATTCTAAATTTGGCTTCTACTGTTCATGGGTTACCTGTTGAACTTTGTAAGTTCTGGACTTTTACATTGTGTAAATAATTTCAAATGCTAAGCCTAAATTTTTTACCATTTTAAAACATGTTTTTATGTTTGTTTTAAAAAATCCATCACAAAAATAAAAAAAATATGTTGTGAGAAAAACACCAAAAAAATGTAAAAAAGATAACATAAAAAAAAAAAAAAAAATGTTGTTGAAAAAAAAAAAAAAAATAAATTAACCAAAAATACCAAAAAAACAAAAAAACAAAAAAACAAAAAAAACAAAAAACATAAAAAAGGTTTGGATGTGCACTAGAATAAAAAAAAAAATGTTTGCACAAATTAAACAATGTGTGGCTTCTTCTTTTTAAATACTACCAGTTTGACAAAAACATGTTGTGGTTCATTGACAAAGGGGCTTATTTACTAAACGCAAAACAAGTTTGCCACTATTAAGATGTGCACTAGGACAACATATAAAACAGGCCAAATTAAAAGCAAAACAATACGAAACTACCAATATTTCAAACATAAATAACTGTATTTATTCTTTGTAAATCAAAAAGATGGTTTAAGGGTCTGCTGCCATTTCAATGGCCCCCCTACCATTAAAATACTGTAAATAAAGGTCCCGCACTTGCTGGGCTGATTGTGGTGCCGAACCAAGACGGCGATTATCCAGCCCTGTCATGTTGCCTTCCACTCCGGCCTCAGGGCCAATTGGTAAGGAGTATGTTCCTGAATGTTTGCGTAAATAATTGTGCATGACACAGCATGCAAGAATAATAGTATTCAGTTTGTACTCTGCCAGATGTAGGGATGTAAGGAGCAATCTGAAACGGTTGGCCATAATACCAAAGGCATTTTCCACCACCCTTCTTGCTCTGGCCAACCGATAATTAAAAATCCTCCTCTCAGGGGTGAGGGATCGTTGGGGAAATGGCCTCATCAGATGGTCACCCAGACCGAACGCCTCGTCGGCAATGAAGACGAAGGGGAGTCCCTCCACATTATCTTCATCTGGTGGCAGCTCCAGCCCACCAGTCTGGAGACGATGACCGAACTCCGTGTGGTTGAAGACTCCTCCGTCCGACATCCGGCCGTTTTTCCCCACATCCACATACAGAAAGTCATATTGTGCCGACACCACCGCCATCAACACGATACTATGGAACCCCTTATAATTCCAATAGTATGACCCCGAATGGGGTGGGGGCACAATTCGCACATGTTTGCCGTCAATCGCCCCTCCGCAGTTGGGAAAGTCCCAACGGGCAGCAAACTGGGAAGCCACAGTCTGCCATTCCTGTGGCGTGGAGGGACACTGTGAAGTCAAACAGAAAGATACAATTCAAATTAAAAACCAGGCAAAACACCAAACTAAATGCAACAAATTAACAAACAATTTGGAAGAACATATGTATTTATTTTGTAAGTCCTTGAAATAAAGCCAAAAGATTAAGGATAAAAGGGACAAATCTCTGATTGATGACCCCTCTGATGGACCAGAGAAGATAATAATGGGGATGTGGGTGGGGAGTAAATAATTGTAAGGTCACACAATACACATGCAATTAATTAAAGGTGTGTGTGGGGGGGGGGGGTTAATTACAAGCTGACACAAACCACATGCAATTAATTAAAGGTGTGTGTGGGGGGTGGGGGGTTAATTACAAGCTGACCAAAACCACATGCAATTAATTAAAGGTGTGTGTGGGGGGTGGGGGGTTAATTACAAGCTGACACAAACCACATGCAATTAATTAAAGGTGTGCGTGGGGGGTGGGGGGTTAATTACAAGCTGACCCAAACCACATGCAATTAATTAAAGGTGTGTGTGGGGGGGTGGGGGTTAATTACAAGCTGACCAAAACCACATGCAATTAATTAACGGGGTGTGGGGGGGTGGGGGTTAATTACAAGCTGACCAAAACCACATGCAATTAATTATCAGGGGGGTGTGGGGGGGGTGGGTTAATTACAAGCTGACCAAAACCACATGCAATTAATTATCAGGGGGTGTGGGGGGGGGTGGGTTAATTACAAGCTGACCAAAACCACATGCAATTAATTATCAGGGGGTGTGGGGGGGTGGGTTAATTACAAGCTGACCAAAACCACATGCAATCAATTTAAAAATGAGGGTCAAGGGGGGTGAAAGGGGTGAAAGGGGGGGTGAGTAAAGCAGTACAATGGAGCTGGTAATATACATTTTTAAACAAAGAAAGTGACTAGGCTAGGGGTGTTTAGGGGGCCAAGCTTCCATGCTGGGGAGGTTGGTGCAAGGAAATATGCATGTGACCCACTAAATAATACAATCTTAAAGCTATTTCGATAAGTCAACCATAAAATACAAGACAAAAAACCAAAAAAAAAAAAAAAAAGGAATAGGGGACATTCATAGAATAGTCCTATCATGGAAATTAGCTAATGATGACATTGATGCACTACATTAGCAAACATACAAGACATAGGTAATTTTAAAAGAGAAGACTTACCTTAATGTATTCCTCCTGCAGGACGTGGATAATGGCAGAACAGGTCTCTGGAATAATGAGCCCCAGAGCCTGGGGGGTGATGCCTGTCGTGAACTTGAGGTCCTGCAAGCGTCTCCCCGTCGCCAAGTAACGCAACGTGGCGACTAGCCTCTGCTCGCACTGATGGCTTGCCGCATGCAGGTATTCTGCCTGGTAATATAAGGGGACAGCGAAGCCAACAGACGGTGAAAAATGGGGTCCGTCATCCGGAGATAATTCCTGAAATCATCAGGATTATTCTCACGGATCTCACGGAGCAAAGGCATATGCGAGAATTGGTCACGCTGGCGCAACCAATTCTTGGTCCATGAACTCCTCCTCACCCTGTTCATGGACTGGGCTCGTGAATGAATGAATGAATGAATGAATGATTTGTATAGCGCTGCAACTGCGAACTGAATCGCCTCGAGGCGCTTGACTGCTCATGTTGGGATGCCATGTATTAGAAGAGGTGGGTCTTGAGTTTTTTCCTGAAGGCCTGATGGTTTTCTTCCATGCGGATGTTGTTTGGTAGAGCATTCCATAGCCGGGGTCCCTGTACTGCGAATCTTCGTTCTCCCTTCGATTTGTAGCGGGCTTTGGGGATGAGAAGGCGATTTTGGTTTGTTGATCGAAGTCTGCGATTCGGTATGTATTTTTCTATTTTCTCACAAAGGTATTGAGGCGCATTTCCTTGTGTACATTTGTGGGTGAG
Organism: Lithobates sylvaticus; assembly: GCA_028564925.1. NCBI lineage: Eukaryota > Metazoa > Chordata > Amphibia > Anura > Ranidae > Lithobates > Lithobates sylvaticus. The sequence goes on along the minus strand of CM053026.1, from coordinate 131,367,871 downwards.
GCAGAGGGTCTTGAATGTGATCCTGTCTTTTACCTTGAGCCAATGGAGCATCCTTAGGGATGGGGAGATGGATTCCCAGGGTTTCTTTCCGGTGACTATTCTTGCTGCTGTGTTTTGGACAATTTGAAGGCGCGCAATCTGGTAATCCGGTAATCCTATGTAGAGTGAGTTTGCGTAGTCGAGCCGTGAATTGATGATCGTTCCTACTACTACCGCTTTTTCCTTTTCCGGGATGAAGGGGATGAGTCTGCGTAGCATGCGAAGGAGATGGTGGGATCCGCTGATTACGGATCCTATTTGTGCCTCCATTGTCATCTCTGAATCAAAGATTACTCCGAGGCTTTTGGCTTTGTTGCTTGGAAGGATGGTCTGTCCCAAGATGGTTGGTGGTGTCCAAGGGATCTTCGTCCTTTTCCTTGAGTTTGCGTCGAGGAGCAGTAATTCTGTTTTTGATCCATTTAGTTTGAGGGAGCTAGTGGTCATCCAGTCATCTATCAATGTGAGACATTTTCCTAGTTCCTGGTATTGGTCTTTTTGTCCGGTGATCCGGAAGTACAGTTGAGTGTCGTCCGCGTATGAGTGGAAGCACAGATCCAATTTGCTAATAATTTTGAAGAGTGGTCGGATGTAAATGTTGAACAGTACTGGTGACAATGGTGATCCTTGAGGGACTCCATAAGTGATTGCCCGAGTTTCCGAAGTGAAGGCTCCTAGTTTCACTGTTTGTGACCGGTTTCCTAAGAAGGAAGCGAACCATGGCAGATCTCCATCTGTAACTCCTGCCACTTCCTTGAGGCGGCTGAGAAGCATGTTGTGGTCCACTGTGTCGAACGCCGCACTGAGATCCAGCAATACCAGAAGACACGATTCTCCCTCATCCGCTGCTTCTAGGGCGTCATCCCATATTTTCAGAAGTGCCGTTTCTGTGCCATGGCCTGGGCGGAAGCCCGATTGTAGTGGGTCTAGGAGCTTGTGTGTGTCCAGATGAAGTTGAAGCTGTTGTACTACTGCTTTCTCCATGATCTTGGAAATGGTGTTCAGGCTTGTTACCGGTCTGCGATTGTTCGGATCCTTGGGGTCGAGGTTGGGTTTCTTTAGTAATGGTTTGATGATGCCTTGCTTGAGGGAATTCGGAACCAATCCTTCTTTGAACGACTGATTTACTAGGTGTGTGATAGCGGGGGCCAGAATGTCGGAGCATTCTTTCAAGAGTTTTGTGGGGATGATGTCGTTTGGCGAGGTGCTGTCTCGGAGGCTCTTGATGACATTTTTGGTTTCATCCGTTGTGATCGGGGTAAGTGAAAAATGTGGTGCTTGTGCGCTGTGGATGTAAAATTCCTTACCTGGGTTGAGTTGAGTAGAGCTGGTTGTTGTTTTTTTTTGTTGAATTATTTTCTGAATGTTGTCTATTTTGTTGATGAAAAAATCTGATAATTTGTTGCAGTATTCTTGAGTTTCGTTTCCTAGGGGCTCAAGGCAGGTGGGGTTCATAGTCTGGGCGACTAGTTTGAAAAGTTCCCGTGGTCGGTTTAAGGCTTTTGAGAGGGTGTTTGAGACATGTTCTTTTTTTGCTGTGAAAATTGCTTTATGATATCTCTTGGTGAGTATTCTGTAGTTTGTGTGATTTTCCTTTGTGGTGTTTCTTCTCCAGGCTCTTTCTGCTCTTCTGTGTTCCCGTTTCAGTAGAGTAAGCGTGCCATTAAACCAACCAGAATTTTTCTTGCGGATGGGTACTCGATGTTTCGGGGCGACTGCGTCTGCTGTTTGTAGAAGTGCCTTGTTTATGAAGCTGAGTATTCGTTCTGTTGAGTGGTTTTGATTTAGTGTACCCATTTTGTGTGTTAGTGTGGTTTTGAAGATTTCCGAATGTAGTTTCTTCTGCGATCTAATCCAGTGTGTTGTTGCTGCTGGGTTTGGTTTTTGCAGGGAGATGTTGGTGGCGATCTCAAATTTGATAGCGTGGTGGTCTGACCATGGTAGCGCTATGTTGTCTTGAATGCTGATGTCCGTATTTTGCTTGAAGATGAGGTCCAGGATGTGACCCGACCCATGTGTGGGAGCCTTTACTAGTTGTTGAAGCCCTAGGTCTTCCAGTTGATTGATGCAGGTGGTGGCGATGGGGTCTTCGGTGGAATTCGCCCAGAGGTTGAAATCTCCGAGTACCAGAATCTTGTTGTTTTTCAGGGTGTGTGCCGAGATGAATTCCGTGAGTGGTATCGGTAGATTTGTCTTTGGTCCTGGTGGTCTGTAGCATAGCAGCATGTGGATGGTTTCTTGTGGTGTGGTTTGCATCTGTAGAGTAAGTGTCTCCATAAACGTTGCTTTGTTCTGTACCGTAGGTTTGACGAGCGCTAGATGAGCTTTGAAGATCACTGCTAGGCCTCCTCCTTTTTTTCCTTTCCGATGCTCGGTTAGGATCCTGTAGTTTTCTGGCACTAATTCTGTTAGGATGGTGTTGCAGTCGGGTGTTAGCCAGCTTTCCGTGATGAAGAGGCAATCTATGTTGTTTTGTGTGATGAAGTCATGGATTTCGTGCCTGTGCTTGACTGCCGATCTGGTGTTAATCAAAGCGCATGCTAACTGTTGCGGTTGAGTTGTAGTCTTCTTATGTTTGATCGTTGCTTGTGGATCGATTCTTAGTAGTCGTTCTTTTTGTAATATTTTTTGAATGTCGGTCGGTAGAGTTGCGGTCAAATTTCTTAGTCTGCATAGGGACTCTGCTGAGTATTTGAAATTGCACATGTTGAGGTGCTCCAAAAAAATTCCCTGCTGTGGACGAGATGATGCGTTGAAAAAACGCTGATGCTGTTGTTGAGGCGATAACGGTCTTGCGCAGGCTAGTTGAAGATGTTGCGGATCTGTGGGAAAACCCTGTAGACCTACACCCTCCCTCCCGTTGATCCAGAGGAAGGCGAAAAACCCCTACTAGCGCGGCCAATTGCTGTAGCAGAGGAAAAAATTCCTTCCTGACCCCCCGAGGGGCGGTCGGATGTTGGTCCCTGGATCAACTGCTAAGTGGTGGTCCCTGCGTTACTTACCAGAATATTTACCTTACCGGGTGATCCAATGATGGCGATAGGGTGGATCCTGATGTTGATCTCCCTGCACAGGTACTCTGACCCCTGTTACAACCTCCTGTTAGAAACTCCTGGTTTTAACTCACCACTTAGACAAGTTCCACTTGGACAGAGTTCAACCAGTCTCAAGGATGAGCAGGCTCACGATGAGCTCTACACAAACTTATATAGGCCTGAAACACCTGGGAGCAATTAGGCACTCCCCTTAATTAGTAAGCTGAAGGAAGGAAAGGAAAAAAAAAAAAAAAAACTGTTTAAAAAGTGTAAGAAGAAAAGGGTATTAAGAAGATAAAATGGAAAAGGTCCAGAAAGAACCTAAAAATGCAATCCAGCAATCACCAGCAGTCAAAAAAGCAAAATTTGTTCACTCTCCACACAGTGTCCTCACTGTTTGGCTTCCAACCAAAATTCTGGCAATTTCACATGAGCTCTACACAAACTTATATAGGCCTGAAACACCTGGGAGCAATTAGGCACTCCCCTTAATTAGTAAGCTGAAGGAAGGAAAGGAAAAAAAAAAAAAATAAAAACTGTTTAAAAAGTGTAAGAAGAAAAGGGTATTAAGAAGATAAAATGGAAAAGGTCCAGAAAGAACCTAAAAATGCAATCCAGCAATCACCAGCAGTCAAAAAAGCAAAATTTGTTCACTCTCCAAAAAGCAAAATTTGTTCACAATTAGCACTCCCCTTAATTAGTAAGCTGAAGGAAGTAAAGGAAAAAAAAAAAAAAACTGTTTAAAAAGTGTAAGAAGAAAAGGGTATTAAGAAGATAAAATGGAAAAGGTCCAGAAAGAACCTAAAAATGCAATCCAGCAATCACCAGCAGTCAAAAAAGCAAAATTTGTTCACTCTCCACAGTGTCCTCACTGTTTGGCTTCCAACCAAAAAGTGTTTGCTGATAAAATTCCCAACGTGCTGTACGTCATCGCGTGAACCGCCGGACTTTTTGCGTGATCGTGTGTGGTCAAGTTCGTTCGCTTTTTAGTCCAGCGTACCTAGCGGGAAAGTCCAGCGGATTGTCCGCTGGACTTAGGTCCGCCGGGAAAAGTCCGTACGTGTGTACGAGGCATTAGTGTATCTAAACATGCTACCCCCCCCCCAAAAAAAAGTTGTGTCCTACAAATACAGCAGGTGTGTTACAGGTCAGGTCCCCAGGTGAAAATAGAGAGAAAAATAGCCAAAGAAAAAGAAATCATGTAGTCACCATATCTAATGACTGGTCAGCTGCAACATTATACACTTTCAGTTTTGGGATTAAAACTGCTTAAATTCTTTTGCAAAAGATATGCATTAGATCCTTTAATACAGTCATATTTTCATCTGAATGCAACAGCAAGCTGTAAACAAAATTTATCAAGTGCATAGTGAAATTTGCAGCACAGTTAATAAACCTGTCCATAAAGACCCATTGTCCATAGCATATGCCCTCTAATCAAGTTAAGGAAAATTCAATTTTAATCATGCTATAAACTACAGTATAAGCAGGATTGGCACATGAGCATTAAGTTTTATGTTATAGGGTTTATTGCTCAGGCTAGATTGGAAGTAAAAAATGTACATTAAATAAACTACTATGCTCACTTCTCATGCCAAAATGTAAAAGTGTCATGAGTGTCTGAGTTGTTCCCATGCAACAATTCAGCAGATGATGTCAATCAAAAAGAAAAATTGTCTAAAATCGGAATATTTACATTATACAATTCCCTTGGAATGGACTAAGATGTTTATAGAGAATAAGAAAAAAATATATTTAATGGGAAAATACCCATTTAGCATTTACAAGCCAAGATATATCTCCATAGGCTAGTACTTTCTAGTTTTTCTATTGCTGTGTTATTCAACTAAGACTGTGGCTCAAAGTATTTTACCTAGAAATTTGCAAACTTCAAAATTTTACAAATTGAAAGCCTGGAGCAATTAAAGAAAAAAAAAATATGCATAAAGCCTAAATGACTTGGTTAGGAGGAGAGCCAAGCAACAAAAGGTTAAAACTCAACTCTAAGCTGTAACAAAAAAAAATACCCATGCAGTGCCCCCACCCACATTGCAAAGGTTAAATGCCCCTTATGTCAAGGGGTGCCAGAATAAGAAGAAATACTTAACACAGGCTTCCTCTATCTGTGTGCCTGGTCCAAAGCTGCCTAATAAGGAACACACAGCGGTGGTCTCATGCGCCACATACAATTCAGAGATATTAGTCCTTAAAGCTTTGGAGAGAAGAAGACAGCACTGAAGTCTGCTGAAATGGGGAATAGGGTAAGTAATACTGCCTGTTCCTCTATTCCTTCAAAATAACAAGAATGTAACCCTTGCGGTTGGGTCCCCCACATATTTTTTCTGTTCCAGCCCAAAGTTTAGCTTTCAAATGGTTAGTTAAAGAAAAAGTCACTTACCTGATTTGACAGATGTGGGCTGGTTTGGAGAAGCTTCAAGGGGTGGTTTGTAGGGAAGAGTGAGGAAAAGTCCATTAGGAGATCTGTAGACACCTGAGAGATCCACCCTGAAATGATGCCATTAGACATATGAAAGTCATAGATGTTGGTGTGCAGTTTGGGGTCTTTGGAGGTGGTTTAATTTGGTGGTATTTTACTTATCATTGCCAAGATAGTGTATTGCAGAAGGAGGCTTAACATATGTAACTCGTGACATAGACAGAGGATTCTGTATTATTCTTATGATACCTTCAAGAACATGCCACCTTATCAGAGATATTTTACTGCCATGTTATTAATATCCAAAATAATGTATTTATTTATAAGAAAAAAGTCAGCTATGGTCATTTCAATTGTCTTATTTTCTTTTGGGTAAGATTGTATGAGAGAGTTGGGGTTGTGGCCGAACAGTGGGATAATTTGACAGGTTACATTTAAACTACCTTGGTCAAGCTTGCATACTGCATATTAACAAATAACAAGATTGTCCAGATGTCATCTGCTTTCTCTGCTTTGATTTACCAACAGACAAAGCATCTGCCCCACAGGTTCAGAAGAAGGTTTAGCTTGAATCTTCTTGTTGAATTTCTCTAAAATCTATGCAGGCTAACATATCATCCACACAAAGTGTATTCTGATATTGTTGTCCTTTACTGCATCATATTTATCAGCTTTTTTGTCAGCTTAGAGGAGATGGCTCCTCCTCTATCTTTAGTGCTTATTAATTTACCCTGGATACTTTATAGAATTTAAGAGATAAGCTATGGGTGGTACCTCGTCGTTAAATACCTTGCAAATAGCAAGATATACTTATAAGGTAGGTGATTGATCTAATATCCAGGGTAAGGGGAAACAGGAAAAAGCACTTTTGGATACTATATATCGGGGGATGTTTTGGCTCACTGATGATTAACTCTCATTTTTCCTGTTTTATAATTATACTACAGACATAAAAACTGCTGCTCTTTGGTTCTGATGAAGCTAAAAGCGAAACGCGTCAACCATCTTCTGACCAGCATGTAAAACTTGACAATGGAATTTGAAATGTCTCTATGTATATTCTATATTCAATGACTAAACCTCAATAATATTTTTTCCTTTTTATTTCTTCTATATGTATTTTTGTATATTATTGTGTATTTTTTCTAATAAACCAATGAAATATCTATTACGGAAAATCCGTTTCTGTTCAGGTGCCGCGATAGTCCGTCAGGTTGGCTAAACCCCCTCTTGTTCTTTTTTCTTTGTATATTACCCTGGATACTTGTTAAAGGGTGTTAGGCCACATAAGGTTTAGTTCCACTCCTTGGGTTCCAAGCAATGAGCTTGTAAGCCATTTTACCTTGGTTTAGGTTATTTAGGGACAGGAGGGTTGGACTAGAGTTAGGAAGATAGGAAGATAGACTCACCCATGAAGGTATTTACACTATAGAAAAGAGTCAGAGCCAGATAGCAGGTTGGTGTACCGCTGTGTGTCAGAACCTTAAGCCCCATACACACTATCAGATTATCTGCAGACATTTGTCTTCAGATTTACCAAAACCATGTAGTGCAAGGGCCTGCCTGATTGCATACAAATGAAAATCTTAAGGTTTGACCTCATATTATATGGTTTTGGTAAATCTAAAGACAAAAGTCTGCCGATAATCTAATAGTGTGTATGGGGTCTTAGGAGAAGCTGCACGCTGTTGTGGTGGCAGTCCCCATTCCAAGACCCTCATCTGCACTGCTTCGCCAGTCTGTGCCCAGGAGGAGGACATTCAGCGGACCCTGTTCTCTACAGCGACAGTTACAGTTCTGAAAACAGCAGCTTGTGCATATGCCTGGCACTTGACACTTACCTTCCACCCGGGGACAGACATGATAAGCAGTTTACCTGTCTTTTTCATTTGCAGTAGCATATAATCATGCTACAGAGAGTAGATCATGGTTTGGAGTTTCCATGTGTCAGAAAGATTATTTGATTAGTTGGAACTGGAATGTCAATCAATCTATGAGATAGCAGTGTGGGATTATCCTGGTGTCCCATTTTCGGAGGGTGGGTAATTGCTTAGGTAAGGAGTTCTATCAATGCTTCAAAGAATTTGGCTATGGGACGCACATATACGAAAGAAAAAAAAATACTGGGAACCAAAAACCTGAAACTGTTTGTCAATCATTGGCACCCAAAAGCAAAATTTTAGGTGTAATTGCCTTATCCCCAGTACTACATTTAAAACATTAAAGTTGATTTTTCAGCAGAGCATTTATTATACTGTATTGTGTGGCTTTGTGTCTGTTATATATGTATATATTATTGTCTAGTCATTGCAGAGGAGTTTATAGAACTAACCCTTTGTTTAAAGAGGAAGTAAAGCCTCTTTTAAAAAAAAAAAAAAAACGGAACCCGCAAGGCAAATGCATAATGAGCTAGTATGCATGGCATACTAGCTCATTATGAATAACTTACCTGAGAACGAAGCCCCCGGAGCGGCCCTCATTCACGACCTTCTCCGCCACCATCAATACGGGAGTGACTTCCGGGTCTCGCCGCTCCAGCGCTGTGATTCGCTGGAGCGGCGATGACGTCACTCCTGCGCATGCGCAGGAAAGCGGCATAGCGCCGTGAACTCGGCATGCGTAGTGCGCCTACGCGCCGCTGTCTACGGCGCTTGCGATGCCTCATTTTTTTTAAATATCTCCTAAACTATGTAGGTTTAGGAGATATTTATTGGACCTACAGGTAAGCCTTAATCTAGGCTTACCTGTAGGCCAAAGTGCTTTGGAAGGGTTTACTTCCACTTTGATGTTTGTATTTATGTACATATTTTTTATTCCGGTGTTTAATTAGTGCATATACCTGGCACAAGATGTGCCATGATTAAAGGGGAGTTGTGTTAGAGATTGTTAGGCCCCTTAAGGTTTAGTTCTATCCCTTGTGGTACTGGCAACCATCCTGTGGGTCATTTTACCCTTAT
>CM053026.1:131341537-131358906 GCA_028564925.1 Lithobates sylvaticus | reverse complement strand
CTGTGTGCCTTATATGGTTATTGTTTGGATAGAGTAGGCCCTGAGATACAAGCAAATCCTCCTATTCCTCTTTCTGCTCTACCTTCAGTGCCCTGTTTTTGATATCACACAGTGCATGCTCCAGCAGGAACACAACTAGTACAGTGTTTTTGATGCAATCATTGTCATGTTCAACAGGGGCGGTCCGTCCTTTAAGGGAGCACCAGCACTGCCTTCACCTACTCCTTCGCCACCACCACCCCTTATTCATGCGTCTGGCCTCTTTCAGGACGCCAGTTTTTTTTTTTTTTTTCTAAGAACCCGATTACAGCCAGAGGATCTAATAGGCTTCAAAATAGGATGGGCTCCGGACGCAGAGCATCGTGCTTGGATCCCACCCAGGTGTGTTAGAATAGTAAACAAATATGACCGACCGAGGGTGGGGGGGTTGTTTGTTTTTTGCCACCCCCCCCAAAAGAAAATACCACCAGCCGCCACTGTGGTTCAATGTTCTTGTTGTCCTCAAACAGTGACAATACAGTGCATGTGTCCTTTATCATCAGCCACTGGCATGGGGAAAAGCAATTTGTTCCCATGTTATTCTCATCCAGGTAATTGTTAAAGGTCTTCTGCAGCATGGCCAGAGTTGAGTTACACCTGGTAGGTATGTCATAGGCAAGCAGCTTGCAGACAAATGGATTTCCCTCTGAATTAAACACTGGATGAGAAGGTATGGCTGTAACCTCTCTTGGACTGCCTCAGAAGAATAAGCAATCTAGGGTTACTATCCAAGAACTGCTAGATCACCAGATTGGGGATGTGTCACAGGTAGGGTACATGTGTCAACTTTCTCTGCTGGAGGGCAGATAGCAATTAGGTGCTGTTGTCATACACCACCATTCCTGGCACAAGTTGCCATGGGGTTAACCACCTCAAAGTCTGCCCCTGCTGAGCTAGAGAAATCTCTGCCCCACTGTGGCTCCTGTCCCCTAAACATACCAGCTTTTGATTAGCCTCTTGTTTGCTTAAAGGGGACTCGTGGATTAGAGGACACAGCCCAAAAAGGGCATTGAGAAGCTTAAACACACAGCTCTGAGACCCTCTTCGCTGGCTGTAAGAAATAACCCAGTAGGCTGCAGACATGTGCAGTTAGTTTTGTTCCGAATTGAAACTCTGAAGAATTTTTGTTTTTTGGATGTATTTGAATTTTTGAATTACAATAGTACGGAATTTCAATGAATCCGAAATAACGGAAAAAAAAATTGGCCAGAATTTGAATCAATTTGAATAGGTTTCAAATCGACTTGAATCTTTTTTGAATCTTTTTCGATTGAAATAGTTTTCAAATTCGAAAAGTTTTCAAATTTGAATTAGAATGGTTTTTGAATTTAAATAGTTTTCAAATTCGAATAGTTTTCGAATTTCCAAAGAGAATAAAATAGAAGAGAAAATAAAGGAATGGAATAGAAAAAATTTGAATAGAAAAGGATATAACAGAAACTAAAAGAATATAATATAATAAAGTAAAACAGAACAAAATAGAAAATAAAAGAACATAATAGAAATTAATAGAATAAAATAAAAAAAATGAATGAAATAAAAAGAATATAACCATCTTCTGAAATTTGAATTGCAAATAGAATAAATTTGAATTTGAATACAAAAGAAAAGAAAAGAAAAGAAAGAATAGAATAGAAAAAAAGAATAGAATAGACTAGAAAGGAATAGAATTGGAAAAACAATAGAATAGAATAGAATAGAAAGAATATAACCATTTCCCAAAATTCAAACAGAATCAATTTGAATAGAATAGAAAATAATATATTAGAATAGAATAGAAAATAACAGAATAGTATAGAAAAAAAACAACAGAATAGAATTGAATAGAAAGAATATAACCATCTTCCGAAAATTCGAATTTCAAATAGAATAAATTTGAATTTGAATAGAAAAGAATAGAATAGAAAAGGATATAATAGGATAGAATATAATAGAATAGAAAATAAAGTAATATAATAGAAAATAATAGAATAGAATAAACAAATAGAAAAAGAATAGAATAAAAAAATTGAATAGTATAGAAATAATATAACCATTTCCCAAAATTCAAATAGAATCAATTTGTTTTGAATAGAGTAGAACATAATAGATTAGAATAGGAGGATGGTTATATTCTTTCTATTCTATTCTGTTGTTTTTTTCTATACTATTCTGAATGAATGAATGAATGAATGATTTGTATAGCGCTGCAACTGCGAACTGAATCGCCTCGAGGCGCTTGACTGCTCATGTTGGGATTCTGTTAATTTATTTTCTAATCTATTCTTTTCTATCCAAATTTCAGAAGATGGTTATATTCTTTCTATTTTAGTCTATTATTTTCTTATTCTATTCTATTCATTTCTATTATTTTCTATTCTGTTCTTTTATTTCTATTATTTTTCTTATTCTATTCTATTCATTTCTATTCTATTCCATTCTATTCTGTTCTTTTATTTACTATTCAAATTTGTTCTATTTTACTGCGAAAACTATTCAAATTCAAAAACTATTCAAATCGATTTACGAATTCTGAAAACAAATTAAATGGGTTAAATGAATTTAACTAAACAAATTTATGTAAATAACGAATCGAAACAAAACAAAACAAAAATAAAATGTTTTTTCATTCTGCACATGTCCAGTAGGCTGTTAACAAGATATAGCATTATTATTATTATACAGGATTTATATATAGCGCCAACAGTTTACGCAGCGCTTTACAATATAAAAGGGAGACAATACAGTTATAATACAATAAAATACAAGAGGATTAAGAGGGCCCTGCTCAGAAGAGCTTACAATCTAATAGGGTGGGGCAGGTGGTACAAAAGGTTGTAACTGTGGGGAATGAGCTGATGGAAGTGGTAAAAGATTAGTTGGAGACGTGATAGGCTTTCCTGAAGAGATGAGTTTTCAGGGATCGCCTGAAGGTAGCAAGAGTAGGGGATAGCCGGACAGGTGGAGGTAGCGAGTTCCAGAGGATGGGAGAGGCTCTGGAGAAATCCTGGAGACGAGCATGGGAGGAGGAGACGAGAGAGCTTGAGAGTAGGAGGTCTTGAGAAGAGCGGAGAGGACGATTTGGGTGATATTTGGAGACAAGATTGGTGATGTAGCTCGGGGCAGAGTTGTGAATGGCTTTGTATGTTGTGGTTAGTATTTTGAATTTAATTTGCTGGGTGATTGTTAACCAGTATAGGGATTGGAGGAGAGGGTTGGCAGACACTGAGCGGTTGGTAAGGTGTATAAGTCTGGCAGCAGCATTCATGATAGACTGAAGAGGGGATAGCCTATGGAGAGGCAGGCCAATGAGAAGGGAGTTGCAATAGTCAAGGCGAGAGATAACAAGGGAGTGAATGAGGAGCTTGGTGGTTTCATTTGTTAAAAAGGGGCGAATTTTAGAGATGTTACGGAGGTGAATTCTACAAACTTTTGACAACGATTGGATTTGAGGCTGAAATGACAAGTCAGAGTCTAGGATTACACCTAGTACCCTGGCGTGAGGGGAGGGACTGATAGTTGCATTGTTGATTTTGATGGAAAAGTCATGGAGGGGGGCACGGGCGGGGGGGGGGGGGTATTAATAGCTCAGTTTTAGAGAGATTTAGTTTAAGGAAGTGGTGCGACATCCATGCTGATATGTCAGTTAGTAAGTTAGTAATGCGAGAGGAGACTGAAGGAGTGAGGTGAGGAGTAGACAGATAGATTTGGGTGTCATCAGCGTATAAGTGGTATTGGAAGCCATGGGTGGTTATCAAGTGACCAAGGGAGGAGGTGTAGATAGAGAAGAGAAGGGGTCCAAGAACAGAGCCTTGGGGGACCCCCACAGAAAGGGGCAATGGAGAGGAGGAGACAGAGTTGTAGGTGACACTGAAGGAGCGCTGTGATAGATAGGCAGAGAACCAGGATAGAGCAGAATCTCTGAGGCCAAGGGAATGTAGTTTATTGAGAAGGAGCGGGTGGTCAACAGTATCAAAGGCCACAGAGAGGTCAAGTAGTAGGAGTATGGAGTACTGGCTGTTGGTTTTAGCAGTTAGTAAATCGTTAGTGAGTTTGAGTAAGGCAGTTTCCGTGGAGTGCTGCGAGCGAAAGCCAGACTGTAAGGGGTCAAGAAGGTTATTTTCACTGAGGTAGGAGCTAAGACGGTTGTAGACTAAGCATTCTAGAAGTTTAGAGGGGTGGGGGACGAAGCAGAGAGTTAAAGGTTGGGAAGAGCCAACAGGGACTGGCTGACAAGGTATTAATAATGCCTCGTACACACGTACGGACTTTTCCCGGCGGACCTCAGTCCAGCGGACAATCCGCTGGACTTTCCCGCTAGGTACGCTGGACTAAAAAGCGAACGGACTTGACCACACACGATCACGCAAAAAGTCCGGCGGTTCACGCGATGACGTACAGCACGTACGACGGGACTAGAAAAAGGAAGCTCGAGATCCCAAACGACACCCTTTGGGCACCGTCAGCTGATCTCGTGTGTATCGCGTGTTAGTTGACGTTTGGTTAGAGACGATTCGCGCTTCTCAGACTTCTGCTTAATTCGTTCGCTTCTGCCGTTCAGTTTGTGCTTGTGAGGTTTGTATCTGGCTTTCAGTGCGTGTGGATCAGTTCCTACCTGTTCTCAGGCCGTTCTGGTCCGCTCGTTCCTGTTTTTCAGGTCGTTCTTCATAGGCCTTGCTGTTCTTCAGTGCGTTCTGTTAAGTTGTTTGTTTGATCAGCCGACCGTTTTGAAGCCATGGAGTGTGGACGTACTCGGGAACGAGTTCGTGCTGTGCAGGGGCTCGGTGTTGCGGTTAACACCTTGGCACGAGCCCAGTCCATGAACAGGGTGAGGAGGAGTTCATGGACCAAGAATTGGTTGCGCCAGCGTGACCAATTCTCGCATATGCCTTTGCTCCGTGAGATCCGTGAGAATAATCCTGATGACTTCAGGAATTATCTCCGGATGACGGACCCCATTTTTCACCGTCTGTTGGCTTCGCTGTCCCCTTATATTACCAGGCAGAATACCTGCATGCGGCAAGCCATCAGTGCGGAGCAGAGGCTAGTCGCCACGTTGCGTTACTTGGCGACGGGGAGAAGCTTGCAGGACCTCAAGTTCACGACAGGCATCTCCCCCCAGGCTCTGGGGCTCATTATTCCAGAGACCTGTTCTGCCATTATCCACGTCCTGCAGGAGGAATACATTAAGGTAAGTCTTCTCTTTTAAAATTACCTATGTCTTGTATGTTTGCTAATGTAGTGCATCAATGTCATCATTAGCTAATTTCCATGATAGGACTATTCTATGAATGTCCCCTATTCCTTTTTTTTTTTTTTTTTTTTTTGGTTTTTTGTCTAGTATTTTATGGTTGACTTATCGAAATAGCTTTAAGATTGTATTATTTAGTGGGTCACATGCATATTTCCTTGCACCAACCTCCCCAGCATGGAAGCTTGGCCCCCTAAACACCCCTAGCCTAGTCACTTTCTTTTTTTAAAAATGTATATTACCAGCTCCATTGTACTGCTTTACTCACCCCCCCTTTCAGCCCTTTCACCCCCCTTGACCCTCATTTTTAAATTGATTGCATGTGGTTTTGGTCAGCTTGTAATTAACCCACCCCCCCCCCACCCCCCTGATAATTAATTGCATGTGGTTTTGGTCAGCTTGTAATTAACCCACCCCCCCCCCACCCCCCCCCTGATAATTAATTGCATGTGGTTTTGGTCAGCTTGTAATTAACCCCCCCCCCCCCAACCCCCCCCCCCACCCCCCCCCCCCCCCACACCCCCTGATAATTAATTGCATGTGGTTTTGGTCAGCTTGTAATTAACCACACCCCCCCCCCACCCCCCCCCACCCCCCTGATAATTAATTGCATGTGGTTTTGGTCAGCTTGTAATTAACCCCCCACCCCCCCCACACCCCCTGATAATTAATTGCATGTGGTTTTGGTCAGCTTGTAATTAACCCACCCCCCCCCCCCCACACACCACCTGATAATTAATTGCATGTGGTTTTGGTCAGCTTGTAATTAACCCCCCCCCCCCACACACACCGTTAATTAATTGCATGTGGTTTTGGTCAGCTTGTAATTAACCCCCCACCCCCCACACACACCTTTAATTAAATGCATGTGGTTTTGGTCAGCTTGTAATTAACCCCCCACCCCCCACACACACCCACACCTTTAATTAATTGCATGTGGTTTTGGTCAGCTTGTAATTAACCCCCCCCCCCCACACACACCTTTAATTAATTGCATGTGGTTTGGGTCAGCTTGTAATTAACCCCCCACCCCCCACACACACCTTTAATTAATTGCATGTGGTTTGTGTCAGCTTGTAATTAACCCCCCACCCCCCACACACACCTTTAATTAATTGCATGTGTATTGTGTGACCTTACAATTATTTACTCCCCACCCACATCCCCATTATTATCTTCTCTGGTCCATCAGAGGGGTCATCAATCAGAGATTTGTCCCTTTTATCCTTAATCTTTTGGCTTTATTTCAAGGACTTACAAAATAAATACATATGTTCTTCCAAATTGTTTGTTAATTTGTTGCATTTAGTTTGGTGTTTTGCCTGGTTTTTAATTTGAATTGTATCTTTCTGTTTGACTTCACAGTGTCCCTCCACGCCACAGGAATGGCAGACTGTGGCTTCCCAGTTTGCTGCCCGTTGGGACTTTCCCAACTGCGGAGGGGCGATTGACGGCAAACATGTGCGAATTGTGCCCCCACCCCATTCGGGGTCATACTATTGGAATTATAAGGGGTTCCATAGTATCGTGTTGATGGCGGTGGTGTCGGCACAATATGACTTTCTGTATGTGGATGTGGGGAAAAACGGCCGGATGTCGGACGGAGGAGTCTTCAACCACACGGAGTTCGGTCATCGTCTCCAGACTGGTGGGCTGGAGCTGCCACCAGATGAAGATAATGTGGAGGGACTCCCCTTCGTCTTCATTGCCGACGAGGCGTTCGGTCTGGGTGACCATCTGATGAGGCCATTTCCCCAACGATCCCTCACCCCTGAGAGGAGGATTTTTAATTATCGGTTGGCCAGAGCAAGAAGGGTGGTGGAAAATGCCTTTGGTATTATGGCCAACCGTTTCAGATTGCTCCTTACATCCCTACATCTGGCAGAGTACAAACTGAATACTATTATTCTTGCATGCTGTGTCATGCACAATTATTTACGCAAACATTCAGGAACATACTCCTTACCAATTGGCCCTGAGGCCGGAGTGGAAGGCAACATGACAGGGCTGGATAATCGCCCTCTTGGTTCGGCACCACAATCAGCCCAGCAAGTGCGGGACCTTTATTTACAGTATTTTAATGGTAGGGGGGCCATTGAAATGGCAGCAGACCCTTAAACCATCTTTTTGATTTACAAAGAATAAATACAGTTATTTATGTTTGAAATATTGGTAGTTTCGTATTGTTTTGCTTTTAATTTGGCCTGTTTTATATGTTGTCCTAGTGCACATCTTAATAGTGGCAAACTTGTTTTGCGTTTAGTAAATAAGCCCCTTTGTCAATGAACCACAACTTTTTTTTGTCAAACTGGTAGTATTTAAAAATAAGAAGCCACAAATTGTTTAATTTGTGCAAACATTTTTTTTTTTTTTCTAGTGCACATCCAAACCTTTTTTATGTTTTTTTTTTTTTTTTTTTTTTTTTTTTTGTTTTTTTGGTATTTTTGGTTAATTTATTTTTTTTTTTTTTTCAACAACATTTTTTTTTTTTTTTTTTATGTTATCTTTTTTACATTTTTTTGGTGTTTTTCTCACAACATATTTTTTTTATTTTTTGTGATTGATTTTTTACAACAAACATAAAAACATGTTTTAAAATGGTAAAAAATTTAGGCTTAGCATTTGAAATTATTTACACAAAGTAAAAGTCCAGAACTTACAAAGTTCAACAGGTAACCCATGAACAGTAGAAGCCAAATTTAGAATATGCACACTAATTTAACTGGAAAATGGGTAATGTCAACATGTGCTATGTTCCATCATGGGGAATCAATGGACGTGTTTTGTGTGTGAAACCCCTTCCCTCTCACCTACTAGCATTAGGGGTTGCAAACACCAAATGCGTCCATTGAGATCCCCTGATGGCACATAGCACATGTTGACATACCGTGTGCATATTAAAAATTTGGCCTCTAAAATTTGTAAAACAGCGCATCAAAAGGGGAATGAAGGACATGATTGATGTTAAGAAATGTAAAAGGGGTCTTTAGATTCTCCCCAAAACATCAATCATGTCCTTCATTCCCTGCTGCATGGTGGCCATCTCCTTCTGCATATTTTCCAGCTGCAGATTCCAGGCCATGATCTGGCCAATAAGCCTGTGGGCACTGTCTGTGGAAAATGGCTCCGCAGCTTGTCCTTCCACAAACAGATCAGCATCACCTAAAAGTTGGGTAGATAAAACACAAGAAAAAAAGTGTCAAAAACATGCAGACCTTAATTAATTAGCTCAATCTGTGTTCTGAGACACTCACTTGGTGGGGTGCAGATTTGATCCACTTCAACGACCTGTTCCGCCACATCCACGCGCGGGCTTGGGCTAACTGCCCAATTAGTCTGGTGAGGCCGGGAGGTCCTCGTAGGTTCGGACTGACGTCTGAGTCTTTTGCCCCCTATGGTAATGGAACACAAAAAGGTACACTTTTAATCACACTGATATTTGAGTGCCAAAATAGGATTAGTAAACATTGTTTAAAAGTCTTGTCCAATTATTAGCAGTTTGTTAGAAGATCCTACTTGAAGACAGAATTGAAATGTCTATCTAATGAAACTCCAATACTTAAACCGCCCTTCAACCCTAAATTTGAACTTCCGCTCATTGGATCCCTGCACCCCTGTGGTGTCTTATTTTCAACCTTTTAGGGGGGAGGGGTTGCAGATACCTGTGTAAGGCAGGTATTTGCACACACATCCGGCCCTAGACTCCCACAGAAGTATACGCCACATCCCGTCCCACCGTGCTGTCTGCTGGGACACACAGGGGTCCCCGAGCTCGCGCGGACCAGTCCTATTGCATTGCGCAACTGGCGCATGCCCAATAGTGACCCGGGAAGTGAAGCCGCAAACATTAATTTCATGATTGCAAGATCAGAGATTGTAGCTGCACCATCCAAGGGACAGGTGAGTGTACTTCTTTGAAAAGTCACCACCTACAGTATTTGGAGATGATGAGCATTTTTTGGGAATTGTGAGCATGAGACCCTGCTTAACATATTTATCCCCCCCCCCCCCCCAAAACAGCCTCTGGAGTCCCTGTGTAAGTTACCCCTAAAACCCTTACTACAGCAGTAATTGTATAGATAGTGACAATAATAAACAACCTTACAACTCCAACAACCCAAAGCCAGGTAAACTCAATAAACGTTATGAAGACAAACTGAACTTTCATCAAATATGCGCAAGTTTCACGTACGAATGGTAATAACATCTGCGCAAGTTTCACGTACGAATGGTAATAACATCTGCGCAAGTTTCACGTACGAATGGTAATAACATCTGCGCAAGTTTCACGTACGAATGGTAATAACATCTGCGCAAGTTTCACGTACGAATGGTAATAACATCTGCGCAAGTTTCACGTACGAATGGTAATAACATCTGCGCAAGTTTCACGTACGAATGGTAATAACATCTGCGCAAGTTTCACGTACGAATGGTAATAACATCTGCGCAAGTTTCACGTACGAATGGTAATAACATCTGCGCAAGTTTCACGTACGAATGGTAATAACATCTGCGCAAGTTTCACGTACGAATGGTAATAACATCTGCGCAAGTTTCACGTACGAATGGTAATAACATCTGCGCAAGTTTCACGTACGAATGGTAATAACATCTGCGCAAGTTTCACGTACGTACGAATGGTAATAACATCTGCGCAAGTTTCACGTACGAATGGTAATAACATCTGCGCAAGTTTCACGTACGAATGGTAATAACATCTGCGCAAGTTTCACGTACGAATGGTAATAACATCTGCGCAAGTTTCACGTACGAATGGTAATAACATCTGCGCAAGTTTCACGTACGAATGGTAATAACATCTGCGCAAGTTTCACGTACGAATGGTAATAACATCTGCGCAAGTTTCACGTACGAATGGTAATAACATCTGCGCAAGATTAGACATATCAAGTATAACCATAGTAGCGCACGTGCTTGACTTACTTTTTTTGATGGCTTTTCGAATTCTCCTGTACTGATCGTGCTCCCTGGATTTGATGTCGGACCATCGCTTGCGCAGTTGATCCTTGCCCCTTCGTACGCCGAATTTCTGCTCCAGGGTGCTGACGATTGTAGTGAGAATCTTGTCCTTGCGCAAGTTGGGTCGAGGGTACGGGCCATTTTCCCCGTCGTAATCTTCCCTTTGGAGGATGTCCACCATCTCCACCATCTCTTCAAAGGCCATATTGGTGGCTTTATATCTGCTGCTGGATGCAGATGTGTTCGCTTCTTGGCTTTCCTCCGCGCTACTGGCTGAGAATGTGTCCGCCATATTCATGAATTTATTCACCCACAATGCAACGAGGGGAAGCGGGGCGGGGAATACTCGTCAGGAGGAACGTCATGGGCGGGCGACGCGGAGGACGCAGGCGGACTTCGACGCGTGCGCAGTGTATATAAGGCTGTTTGAGGGCCCCACGTGTTCCCGAACGGAAGTAGCGAGCGCTGTGTACGAAGGTAAGTGTTTTCTAGGATGCATTACTGTGTTTTTTTGGGTTTTGGGCCTGCATTTTTTAAGGATATGTGTGTGTTGCTGCCTGTGTGTAGGGGTTGCTGCCTGTGTGTAGGGGTTGCTGCCTGTGTGTAGGGGTTGCTGCCTGTGTGTAGGGGTTGCTGCCTGTGTGTAGGGGTTGCTGCCTGTGTGTAGGGGTTGCTGCCTGTGTGGATGTGTTGCTGCCTGTGTGTGGGTGTGTTGTGTAATGTTTGGTAAGAAAAACTGGTTGTGCGTTTTAAGTAACATTTGTGTTTTTGGTCTTTTGTATTGCCATTACTAACAAAACAGAAACAAACATGTCAGCACCCCAGTTGAATCCATTCAAGGACCAGCAGTTCATGTCCGAATTCATTGCCCTGTACAGAAAAAATACCAACCTGTGGCAGCTCAAGAACCCTTTATATGGCAATAGGGATGTCCGGAAGGCAACACTGGGGCCACTTGTGGATTTTGTGAAGACTCAAGTCCCCAACGCAAACACCAAGTTTGTGGAAGCCAGAATTGCAAGTTTAAGGCACATGTACAAGCGGGAGCGCAAGAAGATTGAGGAATCAGTCAGATCAGGAGCAGCAGCAGAGGATGTTTATGTACCCAAGCTGTGGTACTACAACCAACTGACTTTTATAGGTGACCAGATGGAACCCAGGCAATCACTGTCCACTCTTCCCTCCACCCTTCCCTCCACTCTTCCCTCCACTCTTCCCTCCACCCCAGCTGAGGCTTCCACGGAAGGAGAAGACCCCTCCACCTTGGAGCAGGCTGATGCGCCCAGCTGGAGCCAGGTATATATTTAGTAGCCTAAATTGTGATTGTGTGAATATTAATGCTGTAAACGTTAAAATGTGAACCAATTAACACCCTGAACTCAGAATTGTGAAAAAAGCTCCCAAAAATTCTGCACACTTCTAAAAAGTGTTGGTGCAACATATCGATACATATATAGTGTATACATACATCCAGTAGTGGCAAAAAAAGCGTTATACAACATTGGTGATCTGCTTGGAAAATGCAGGGGTCCAAATGATAGCCTTTTGGATCTTTTAGAAAATTTAGATGCTCGTTCCTAAGTTTACAATTGGATGATTGAGGAGGCCAGAAACCACAAAACAGGTGTTTGATTTTTGTTTTTATTTGCACACAGGATGAGCTGACCCAGGATGATGCCGGGACAAGTGGTATGGAGGAGGAGGACATGACCAGCGAGAGCCAGGAGGTGGCTGGGCCCAGCACGAGCCAGAGTGACAGCCAGACCCGATTAAGAAGAAGTCTACCTCCACCCCTGCCCTTACCCCCAAGAAGGCCCAGGAGGATGACCATTGTTGAGGAGGAATCACTCCAACTGATTCGGAAGGCGAGTGCGATTCTCGACAAACCCCCCCTTCCAGAAGAGGCCTATGCCAGCTACTTGTCCAGCAGGTTGCTGGAAATGGAGAGGGGCCAACGGCACCTGTGTGAGGGCCTCATTTCTGATGCAATTAGGGGGGGTTTGAGGGGTGAATTACGAGAATCCACCCGCCTGACACATGAAGGCCCGACACCAACTTCTCCTCCTCCTCCTCCTCGTCTTCGTTCTTCTCCTCCTCCTCCTCCTCCTCCTCCTCCTCCTACCACAAGTCAGCCTCCAAGGAAGCGTGCAGGGAAGACTGCAGGGAAGAGTGCAGGGCAGCGTGGTGGGAAGAGTCGGAAGTGATTGCCTGGCTTCAGTCTGGTCTCACAGAAGACACAGGCTGTTGTAGTGCCACAGCTTGGGGACATAGATGTCATCTGCTGCTGTTCCTGGTCTGTCTGATTCCTGGTCAATCTTCTTGTGCTCCCTATATTGGATGAAATGTGCCCAAGCTTAATTTTTGGCTTCACAAACTTGATGTCTGCCGTTGGGGCAAAAAGTCTTCACAAAATCTACAAGTGGCTCCAGTGTTGCCTTCCTATTTTGTTTTGCCTTGTTTGTTTTAACCAGAATAAATGGTCATTTAATTTTCATCAAATAATGATATACGTGCTTGTTATTCAAAAACATAGTTTCTTTAGGAGTAGGCAGGTACATGTCTAAACATTCATTTGACAATACAAGTGTAAAGTGCAACTTCAATGGAACTGCAAGTGCAGTCGCTGGAAAGGTGAGGGTTAAGATCTGAATTAAGGGCAAGCTCTGCTGACTCCACAATTGTATCATGTGTAATAACTAATCCTTTTGATAACCAACAAATAATAAAAAATATCTATATAGAGATATATGTACATATATAATATATATATATATATATATATATATATATATATATATATATATATATATATATATATATATATATATATATATATATATATATATATATATATATATATATATATATATATATATTTATACACGTATAGATCTATATATCTATATATATAATATATATATATATATGTAGATATAGATATATATTTTTTTTTTGGGCTTATTGAGAAATATAGATATATTTTTCATTTGGTGATTTGGATATCTATATCTATATCTATCTATATCTATATCTATATATATATATATATATATATATATATATATATATATATAGAGATATAGATATAGATATATATATATATATATATATATATATACAAATATATAACTTCACTAAAGAATGGTGAAGAAAAAACGTTCGGGAGTACTCTGCGTGAATATACAAGCAGCAAGGCAAAATCATTCTTCAAGTACGATAACATAAAAATCCCGCTGTCAGAAAACAAAAAAAAAAAAAATCAGCAGCGTGACGATTGTGCGAGCTTCAAAACGAAGGCTAGTTTTACCAGACCGAGCGAGTCCGTGACATACTAGCTACTGAGCATGCGTCCTTTTTGGTACGCCGGACCATACTACACACGACCGGATTATCCGCTGGACTGCCAAGTCCAGCGGATAATTTGAAAACAAAACTTGAAACTTTAGTCCGCCGTACTTTGGCCAAAAAAAGTCCGCCGGCGCCCACACACGAGGGGATTATCCGCTGGACTTCGGTCCAGCGGATAATCCCGCGGGATAGTCCCTTCGTGTGTACGCGGCATAAGAGAGACAAAGTAGGCTTGTTTGGCAGCATGGAGGCAGGATAGACTATGTCATATACAGTAGGTGGTCAGTAGCAGAATAGAGAAGAGAAGGGTGAAAGTGGCGAAGGTTTCTACAAGTAATTCTACAAGTAATTCTACAAGTAATTGTTTGCTGCTTCCAGGGATAGGTGGTTGGAGGCAAGGATACAGTGAAACCCATCCCTCCTGATCACTGGAGCCTATCTAGCACTATGATGTAGCTCAGTGTTTCTCAATTCCAGTCCTCAAGGCGCACCAACAGGTCATGTTTTCAGGATTTCCCTCAAATGAAATGGCTGTGGTAATTACTAAGGCAGTGAAACTGATCAAATCACCTGTGCAAAATAATGGAAAGCCTGAAAACATGACCTGTTGGTGCGTCTTGAGGACTGGAATTGAGAAACACTGATGTAGCTGCAGGAACATCACTGCCAATTTGTTCTCCCTGTCTGGTTCCCCCACCCTCTAGTGGGTAATTCTGTGCTCAAATATTTCAGCAGACCCCATTGTTGGGGCAGCAACAGGAGTAGCTGTGAATGAGGAGGCAGAATAGGGTGCTTTGGCAGCTGTGGTGGGCTGCAAGCTAGTCTGCACCTGGGCGACGGAGGAGGATGATGATGTAGGCTTGGTTAGCCACTTCACTACCTCCTCCACTTACTTAGGCTTTAGAGCACATCAAGTGCTTGACAAAAATGGCAAGCATGCCCTGCCTGCAGGGGAATCTCCATGCCCACAACAATTGCCTGTCGACACAGAGGATGCTCATCCCTTCATCAACCCCTCATAGCTGCATTAAAAGCTTCTGCCTCTCCCTGTAGGCCTGCCAGAAATTATGTTAATAATGAGGGGCTTTTCACCGATTTCTATTTGCAGTTATTGGAGGAGCTGTATGGGGAGAGGGGGTAGTGGTGTTTAGGTGCACTGTAAACTGTGGTGTTTGGGCACACTGTGTAAACGCCAGTGCTTTGGCAGACTAAAGAACACCTCAAAGAACTGAAGCCACAACACAGCAATAAAAAAAATCTAGTGGTGACTATATGGACATTTAGATGCTGTCCTCATAATATGCTTATTTTAACACTCCTACTTCCTGGTATTCTTGAGCTGACCCACCTCTTCCTTCCACATAAATTCCTGTAACGGCACATTTTGATGATGGGTGACCTTACTGGCCAATAGGAACTTGCAGGTGTTGGGAGAAGGAGAGCTCTCAAGTCTCAACACATCTACTTGTTATCAAGTTAAGCAAAAAAAAAAACTTGTCTCCAAAAGATATAATGGGGTATAAATACCTAAAGCAAGAATTAGGTTACATGTTCCTTGAAGCCTCAACAATGTGCATCTGACAACTTGTAGAAAAAACTAGCCAAACTATGCATTATAACAGTAGATGCTGAAGTTTTCATATTTTTAATGCAGCAAACTACTTTTATTATTATACATGGCGTCCCCTGCTTCTCTTGCACCGCTAAAACTGAAAACCAACGTCAACTAAACATTTGTTTCTCCAAAGATGAGGACAACTTTCTAGAAACACAGACATACAGATCATTGAGAATTATGTTAACTTGTTTTTTAGACTATCTGACAAAAAATAAAATAAAAAATCATAACAGAAAAAATGGGTTTTGGAGAAGAAAAAAAGCTGTTTCAGATAATAGTGTGTTCTCCTTTTCATGCCATGATGTATTGTATAAAAAGATTTGCTGATGTGAAAGAAAAAATTTTCAGGCAGACGGAATGTCATTGTGGCAGGAGTGAAGCCAATGCTTGGCTGGTTATAAAGGACATATTTTTCCAATGTAGCGTTTCCTAGCTCAGCTGTATGTGTAACTACTGTTCAGTCACTCTTTTAAAAATTCAGCAGTATTCATATCTCAAATAAAATAAATACCAATCCATTTTTTTATTATTTTGCCTGAATAGCACCCTCCTAAATCTAGCCTGTCAGGGAGTCTCAATGATCATTCCTCAAGAAGAAATGTTTTAGGTTTTTGGGAATCTAGACAGTGATGCAAAACTAAGAGCAAAAAAGAACAAAAATCATGACATATTGAGATTGTATGTCTATTATTAATCAAGAAATAATTATTGTGTGTAAAAAAAAAAACTAAATACATTTGAGCTAGGTGATGATAACAAAATAACAACTTACAAAATTAATTATACAGAAGCAGCATTCAATGATTGTCTGAATACAAAACAATAGAAGAATGTATATACAGTACATGTTGTAAAACATGTTGTGTTTAAATACAGTGCCTTGCAAAGTATTCACCCCCTTGACATTTTTTTGTGATTTGTTGCCTCACAACCTGGAATTAACATGGAATTAACATGGATTGTTTGACGATTTGATGAGCTTGCCACATCTTAACACTGGGATTTTTGCCCATTCCTCCTTGCAAAACTGATCCAGCTCCTTCAAGTTGGATGGTTTGCGCTTGTGAACAGCAATCTTTAAGTCTGACCACAGATATTTTTTTTCTATTGGATTGAGGTCTGGCTTTGACTAGGCCACTCCAACACATTTACATGTTTCCCCTTAAACCACTCAAGTGTTGCTTTAGCAGTGTGTTTGGGGTCATTGTCCTGCTGGAAGGTGAACCTCTGTCCTAGCCTCAAATCACACACAGAGTGGTACAGGTTTTTCTCAAGAATATCCCTGTATTTAGCACCATCCATCTTTTCCCTCAACTCTGACCAGTTTCCCCCCGACTGCTGAAAAACATCCCCACAGCATGATGCTGCCACCACTATGTTTCACTGGCGATGGTGTTCTTTGGGTGATGTGATGTGTTGGGTTTGCGCCAGACATAGTGTTTTCTTTGATGGCCAAAAAGTTCAATTTTAGTCTCATTGGACCAGAGCACCTTCCTCCATACATTTTGGAGTCTCCCACGTGCCTTTTCACAAACTCAAAACGTGCCATTTTGTTTTTTGCTGAAAGTAATGGCTTTCTTCTGGCCACTATGTATACTCCAGTCTCTGCTGTGGAACTCTGCAGCTCATCCAGGGATACCTTAGGTCTCTGTGCTGCCTCTCTGATTAATGCCCTCCTTGCCCGGTCCGTGAGTTTTGGTGTGTGGCCGTCTCTTGGCAGGTTTGCTGTTGTGCCATGTTCTTTCCATTTAGTTATGATATATTTGATGGTGCTCCTAGGGATCATCAAAGATTTGGATATTTTTTTTATAACCTAACCCTGACTTGTACTTCTCAACAACATTGTCCCTTACTTGTTTGGAGAGTTCCTTGGTCTTCATGGCAGTGTTTGGTTAGTGGTGCCTCTTGCTTAGGTGTTGCAGTCTCTGAGGCCTTTCAAAAAGGGGTGTATATGTAATGACAGATCATGTGACACTTAGATTGCACACAGGTGGACATCATTTCACTAATTAAGTGACTTCTGAAGGTAATTGATTGCACCAGAGCTTTTTATGGGCTTCATAACAAGGGGGATGAATACATACGCACATGCCAATTATCAGTTTTTAATTTCTGAAAAATAGTTTTATGTATATATTTTTCTAATTTTAC